>MU227201.1:67899-130377 GCA_018584345.1 Thuja plicata | reverse complement strand
TACAAAGCTACTATTTTTGGAAACTTACTATTTTTAGTAAGTTGGTCGTTTGAACTCAGAATGTTCTAATTTTCTAGGTGAAGGTTCATCTTAGTCATATAAGAATGCCAGTTGAATTTCATTGCCATATCATATGTATTGGTGAAGTTATTAAGGATTTAATGTTGAGATTTTAGGGTGCAAAACCTTTGAGCTCAATTTTCAGGACCTTAGAGGCTCCGGATTGAGGTTGAACCCCTGGTTGACTAGCACTTCACAAGTTAGGCACTATAGATCGCAATCTCCCCTTTCTGGAAAGTGGTTATAACAGCCAATCGGAGCTATGGTTCAAAAGTTATGGCTTCCGGAAGTTGGGCTACCTAATCTCATGTTTTGTAAATATTTAAAGCTGACTCTTTTGTAATAAAAGTGAAAAATAATTAAATGCTAAGGGTAGTCGGCCTTAATGGCTAGATTTTTGGAACCTTCTCAGGCGGTGGAAAATTGCCTATTTAAGGAAGGCCCGTGGTGTTTTCTAGGGCAGTTCTAGGTGGTTATTTGAGGCTTTGTCCTACAGATTATTGTAAGGGATGCCCATGTGGCTTCTGATATCATAATTCTGAATTTTGTAATTGCACATTTGTGGAGCCAATAAGAAGCCAATTTTTTTTTCTTGCAAATTTTTTTTGTTTCTCTTTGTTTCTATTGTGTACTTGTGGTATTAAGGGGAGTCCCCTTCATCAGTACTCCTATTACTATTGGTCCCAAAACACTAATTATTTTGGCTAAAAAAACACCACCTATAACAAAGCCTTATAGTTTGGTAGATAAATTACAAAAGACTCCAGCACAAATATCAATTTTGGAGTTGTTGAAATTATCTCCTAATCACAAGGAGATCTTGGAAAAAGCCTTAGTTGAGACCACTGTTCCTATAAACTTGGAGGAAGATAAATTTCAGAACATGGTAGGACATCTCATGGCCCCTCATTGTATTTCATTTTCATAACAAGATGATATGTCTATCACACATACTCAAAACTTACCCTTGCACATAGAAGTGTTAATCCAAAGGCTATGATCAAGAGAGTTCTCATAGATGGGGGAGGTGGTCTTAATATTTGCAATTTAAACCTTGTCAATTCATTAGGGTTAACCGAGTCATCCATTGAGACTAAAAAGAAAATCACCATTAAGGCTTATGATGAGGAGGAATGATCTTCCAAGGGTATGATTATTCTACCAATTCAAGTGGGCCCTATCAAAAATAATACCATATGGAAGGTCCTTGATATTAAATTGACTTATAATATTCTATAGGGAAGGCCATGGATACATGAAATGCAAGAAATACCTTCTACCTATCACCAATGCATAAAGTTTCCACACATGGGGGAAGAGATCATGATTGGAGGAGATTCAAATCCATTTCAATATTGCAATGCCTTAAAGCCAAGTCATGAACTATTCATACCTCATAATAGGGAAGGAGTCATCCCTGATATTACCATGGAAAAAGATAAAGAGGAAAGTTCAAATTCAACATCAAATGTTACATCAACTTCTAACCCTAATCAAACTAACTCAACTACATCAACTAAGGAAAAATAAAAGATGAGTTATGAGGGTAAAAATTCAAATGATAATTCAGTCAATACTTCAACATTGAGAATAGAAACTTCAAAACCTACTAAGGAAGAAATAGAAAAAGCTAAGAAAGATCATTATCAAAAGATGAGTGACATGATGAACCAATTTGAGAAACAATGCAAAATTCAATCTAACTGTCGTTCATTCTATGTTTTCACTTATGGATGGATTTAGTGGATATAATCAAATTTGCATTGCACCTGAAGGTCAAGAGAAGACAGCCTTTACATACCCATGGGGTACTTTTTGTTGGAATTTAATGCCCTTCGGTCTCAAAAATGCCAGAGCAACTTATCAAAGAGAAATGACCACCATTTTCCATGATATGATGCATACCTTCCTAGAAGACTATGTGGATGATATTCTAGCTAAGTCAAATGAAAGAAAAGATCACTTATCCATACTTGAAAATATTTTCACAAGGCTAGAACAATTCAAAGTGAGACTCAACCCAAAGAAGTATGCTTTTGGGGTACAATCCAGAAAACTCCTAGTGTACATTGTTTCTACAAAAGGCATTGAAGTAGATCCTGAAAAAGTACAAGCAATAATGGACATGGACATTCCAAATAATATTAGTCAAATGAGGTGACTTCAAGGAATACTTCAATCTATAAGGAGGTTCATATCTCAATTGGCAGAAAAATTCCATTCATTCACAAGGTTGCTACATAAAGACACCATCTTTACACGGGATGAGGAGTGTGATAAAGCCTTTACATTGTTGAAAACATACTTGATGAATCCACCCATCTTGATGCCACCTATTCAAGGCAAACCTTTATTACTCTATATATCAGCAACAAAAAAATCTTTAGGAGTCTTATTGGCATAAGAGGATAATGAAGGGAAAGAAAGAGTTATCTACTACTTGAATAGAACTTTGATTAAATATGAATTAAACCATAGCTTCATGGAAAGGGCTTGCCTAGCAGTGGTATTTGCCTCTCAAAATTTAAGACATTATATGTTGATGCATAAGATGAAGCTAATAGCCAAAATTTATCTAGTGAAATGTTTACTTAGAAAAATAGCTCTAACTGGAAGGATTGAAAAATGGGTAATGGTGCTTAGTGAATTCAACATTGAGTATGTGGATAGGAAAGAAATCAAAGGTCAAGTTATTGCAGATCAATTTTCCAAATATCCTTTAGAGCCTACACATACAACTCAAGTGGAGTTTCCTAATTTCAAGATTGTTAATGTGGAAGCTAAGACATGGACTTTATACTTTGATGGATCTTACACCCAAAATGGTAGTGGGGCAGGCATTCTTTTGATCACTCCACATGGTTACACAATCCCAAAATCTTACAAGTTATTGTTTCCTTGTACACACAACATTGCGGAGTATGAAGCTTTGGTCATAGGTATCAAGATGACCTTGGAATGGAATGTCATAGAATTACAAGTCTATGGGGACTCTCAATTATTCATCAATCAAGTCAATAATAAATATAATACCAAGGATGAAAAATTGATTCCTTACAAGAAATTGGTGGATGATTGGAAAAAGTACTTTTCTTTGATTACTTTTGAACAAATCCCACATGACAGGAATAGAGGAGAGAATGCAATGGCTACCTTGGCATCTTTGCTTCAAATGCCCGATCAAAACATGAGGTATGAGTTATTGGTGGAAGAATTGGTTAAACCAACATTTGACCTACCTGATACCCAAATTGTTTCCCTTTTAAATGGACATGACTCACCATGGTATGGACCCATTTATGCCTACCTAAAAGACTAAACCTTACCTATTGACCAAACTCATGCTGAAAAGTGAAATTTTATATGACAAGTGGCTCGGTATACCATCCTTTTTGACACATTTATCGTAAGGGTCTTGACGGAACACTCCTTAGATGTCTAGAGGAAGATGAATTGAAATTAGCTTTAAAAGATGTCCATGAGGGGATTTGTGGGTCACATTCGAGTGGTTTAAACCTAGCTAAGAAAATCCTATGCATGGGGTACTTTTAGAAAACCTTAGAAAGAGATGCTTGTCAGTTTGTAAAGGTTTGTGCAAAATGTCAATACCATGGAGACATGATCCACGCACTGGCACAAGAATTACACCCATTTGTCACACCATGGCCATTCTACCAATGGGGTTTTGATTTGATTGGCATGATCTATCCACCTTCTCCCAATGGACATAAGTACATTCTAACCACAACAGAGTACTTCACTAAATGGGTTGAGGCCATCCCTTTAACAACTACAATGGGGAAGAAAATTTTCATGTTCATCCTTAATCATATCATTTGCCGATATGGTATTCCTCAAGCCATCATCATGGATAATGGAAAATAGTTTAATAACAAGGATGTAGATGAACTTTGTGACACATTCCATATTACTCATCACTCTTCATCCATTTACTATCACCAAGGAAATGGACAAGCAGAAGCTACCAATAAGAATATCCTCAAAATCCTCAAAAGATCGGTTGGTAATTCAGGTAGAGATTGACACCTTCAAATCAATCCACCATTATGGGCCTATAGAACTAGTATTCGTACCCCGATAGGAGCTACACCTTTTTCATTGGTTTATGGGGCCAAAGTTGTTCTACCTTTAGAATTTGAAATACCATCCCTGAGAGTGTCATTGCATGGATTAATCATGGATGAGGATTATAGGGTCACCCGACCTCAACAATTGAAATTGTTGGAGGAACACCAAACTCAAGCTTATGACCATTTGAAAGTGTATCAAAATCAAATCTCATAGAATTATAACAAGCATATTAAACCAATTTCATTGGCTTATGGGGCCAAAGCTGTTCTACCTTTAGAATTTGAAATACCATCCCTGAGAGTGTCATTGCATGGATTAATCATGGATGAGGATTATAGGGTCACCTGACCTCAACAATTGAAGTTGTTGGAGGAACACCAAACTCAAGCTTATGACCATTTGAAAGTGTATCAGAATCAAATCTCACAGAATTATAACAAGCATATTAAACCAAGAACCTTTCAAGTGGGAGATCTAGCATTGAGGGAGAATCCTAAAAATTAGGTTGATAGAGAAAAGAAAGGAAAGTGGGAAGCAAATTGGCTTGGTCCTTTTGTCATTGTTTCTTCTTTTGGAATGGGAACCTACAAATTGGCCAATTGTGATGGTGATGAATTGAAAGAACCTATCAATAGCATTCATCTAAAGAGGTTTCACACCTGATTATACAAAAGAGTATCCAAGGAAAGAGTATCAGTTGAGAGTATCAAATGAGTCAGCATCAACTTTGTACATGAGAAAAAGTCAAAATACAAAAAAAGGAGAAAATATCAAAATCCAAAAAAAATAGAAAGATCAAAAGCCAACAATATTGGAAAAGCAGAAAATCAGAATAAGGAGAAAATTGAGCATGAAGAAATCAAAAACATTTGGAAAATCAAAAAATGTTGTCTTGGTGAAAACCTAGGAAATAGGCGCGTTGATGATATAAAATCAAAAAATTGAAAAATTGAAAAAATTGAAAAAGATAAAAAGTGCCTTGGTGAAAACCTAGCAGTAGGCGCCTTAGTAGAAAAAAAAGAAAATGAACAATAATCCCAAAAGGGGTAAACCTGGAAATAGACACTTCTTTTCCCTTAGGTCTTTCCTAGTCACATTTGTACATATTGCATTTCATCATCTCATCTTGTACATCCTCATTGCATCTGTCATTTGTGCATAAGTCATAATAAAGTCTCAAAGCTGCATTGTTGCATTCTAGGTCCCATTTTACCCTAAGTTTCACATTTATCACTTGGGGGAAATCATCATGAATTTTGGTACTAAACAGATTCAAAAGTGCACAATCTTGGTCACACAAAAGAAGCAGATTTTCAGATTTAGAGGAGAGATATTTTGGAACCTTTGATGGATATCATTGTTCAACCCTAAATAGTTTGATCCTACAACATGATCCTTGAGTTTCATTGACTTATTTTATTAGGATTAAAAATTGACAAACCCTAAATGATCAGCATGTGTGGAATTATTTTTGAAAATCTTGATACATTTCAAAACACTTGGAATTTTTTATGAGTTTTTAATTGAATTTTTCGAGTCATGTTCTTTTTAGCTAATCAATGATGTTTCGACTAGATTGGCGATGATGGAGAAATAATGTTTTCTTGGATTTTGTGTGATTTTTTTGAGGAAGATCCTTTAACTTGTGTGAATTCATCTAAGGACATGGTCATCAAAGAACCATCGAGGACATTCATATAGGAAGAAGGGTTAACCTTTGTTTGTTTACGCAAAAGGATACCTTGGCTATTTAGATCTTCAATATCTTAATACCCACATCCACTTGAAACATTGAATCTGATTAGGCTGATATTCATACTCCCATAGTTGGTCATTCAACTAGTGAGGGTTGTACTCAGTTTTGCAGAAGGTTACCAAATGAGATGAAAGTCATATTCATATCCTTATGGTCATAGTGGCACCAGTAAGGATTGTATCGACTCCTAGTTCTACAACACTCAATGATGAAAATATATCTTTGTTTGCATTTCTTTCACAAACCTCAAGGACAATTAGTTGCATTGCATTTTTATGTTAGACTAATTGCATTTTCATGTTAGCTTAATGGACTTTTTTTAGCATTTTTCCAAGTTCAAGGGGGTTAATTAATGTTGGCGATACATCAATTCAATGGTTTCAAATCATCAATGTGAGATTATATTTTGCATTTATAACATTAACCATTATTCATTATATATTCATATCAAGAGAAAATCAAAGAAATGAAACATTAATCATTATTCATTTATCCAATCATCATTTAGGAATTGCATTTCATAAATTAAGTTGCATACATAAGAAAATAAAAAATATAGTTGCATTCATTTTACCATTGCACTAAGTATTGCATCCATATCATTGCATTGCATAAACCATACATCATGATAACATCAAAAAATCGTATAGAAATAAGTTGTATTAACATCATTTGTATCCATCTATCTATGTCATACTCTAAGACATTGCATCCATAGCATAATAAAAGTAAATACATCATAGAATCATGTATATTTTCATAAAATAAATCCCACAACAACATCATCAAAGGGGAATCAATGGAAGATCATCATAAATAAATGTCCATCATCAAATGTCTATAATAAATATGTATATCAAAGATACATTGATAAAATGATCCATACATCAAGTACTGATCAAAACTCCACATGGTACATAAATACAATATCAGGATATCACATATCTCTTTCTATCTCATGACCCAACAGGGGCACCTAATCCATCTCCCATGATACCTGTACCTGAACCTCCACCATCGGAATCCTTGTCACCTAATCTATCCTATGTGGAAGGTGGTGCCTGACTAGTGCTAGAACTGGTAGGTAACTAAGCTAAAGTAGCCAAGAACTGCTACAACATAGTCGTAACATGATCCAATTGACCAGTAACTATAGTCATCCTTGTCGGTAATCCTCAAACATCCTGAACTAAGTTGTCCACAATAGGAGGAACTGGAGGTGCCTGTGATGCTGGAGGTGCCTATGATGTCTGTGGTACCTATGGTACTAATGGTACCAATGGTATAGCATGTATCTTTGGTCCACTCTATACCTGTGATGAACTAATCTAAGGACCAACCTGTCTCTGTGGAGATGGAGGTCTTTGTGGATCCTCTGCTGGTAATAGAACCTATAAAGGGACCTTCCTGGCAAGTTGAACCTATTTTTCTCTCTTCCTAGCCCACTTTTCACCAACTCTACCATGAGCCTATCTCTTGGGAGGTGCCTGTGCCTTCACTCACCTGTATCTAGGCTTCCCAAACCCACCACCTCATCCCCTATCATGACCACCCCGTATCCAAGGTCCTATAGATCTTTGTACCCTAGGAGCCCTAGGTTCTCTTTGAATACTCTGTCTCTGAGCTCTCTGACCATCTTGATCACCATCATCATCATCTCAACCATCATCATATGATAGATCATCAACATCAGGAATGAGCTCCACTGAATCTATGAATATAAGGAACCTGTATCATGAGAACCACTCTAGATACTCAACAGACATACCTACATTAGCTACATGTATCATCGTATCCCATCTGATATGCCTGAGCTTCTCAATCTATGCACAGGCAAACTGATAATCAACCTGAGCTCCCCACATGGATCACTCTACCTATACCCTAGCATAAAGTGCCATACCCTGGGGAATATCATGTACTCGGCCATACTGAGGGAGCACTCTCCTGAAGAAAAATCTCTCTATACATAGTGGTGATTGACAAGTAATCCACCAAGGGGAAAACATATAAGGAAACTCATCATCATCCTCTCGCCATCCCTCGCATCCTAAATGTGGTCTCCATACAACCTGATTAATATCATCAATAGTACGATGCCAAAACTCAACCTTTCCTAGATGATGTTGGACAAGCATACCATTGTACAAAAATGCATATGGATAACCTCAGGCCCGTACTTGTGCTGAGATAGGTCTAGTGATAGGGATATGCTCCCAAGTCCATAGTTGTAATAGAAATACACCTACTGAGATAGATGCGCTGCACCTATATACAATCTCATGTAAATCATGGTAAAGATGGTCCAAGACATAGGAACCCTAGTCAAATCTCTAAGGATGTGCAATCAAGTCCTCCAATATACAGCTCCATCCGACTGCAAAGCCATGACCTCTCCTATCTAGAAGCAACAACCCTCTGATAACTGCTCCTAGTAATGCTAGAAAAGTAGGAAATGAAGCAAACTACGCCCATGTAATGTAGTCATTCTCAATGGTGTTGTCTCCAAATAGCTGTCTACATATGCTACCATCATAAACTGAATCATAGTATACCCTCTCTCCATGAGTCAGGATCCTCATCGATCTGTATACATCCTTGGGCATGATATTCCTCTCACCAAGGGGTAGATGGAAAGTGTTATGGTCATAGTGCCATCGCTCTACCATAGCTATCAAAAAACCTTGATTTAGCTGAAACCGAGGGAGATCAAGGAGGAAATTGAGACCACATGTCTTGATCATACATCTCTTAGGAAGGGTCAACTCGTCGACTAAATCAAATAGCCAAGAAACCACACCCCATACTCGCAACTTATGGTAATGTTCCTACATTTTGAAACAAAGTGAATTATATTAGTTCTTTCTATTGGTGAATCATTCTAATTCAATCAAACACATTAAATCTATCCTTGCTCTATTTTGAGCACATCAACCTATTGTTCCTACCCTCTAGATCTTGAGAAGGGATCAATTTGGCATCATTTTAATCAATTTGATTGGCATATCAAAAATTCATCGGTATGATTTTTTCTAATATTCTAAACACTAAGTGACATCATGGAATCACATTTTATAGCTTGGAAATCAATCAAGTCATCCAGATGATCAATCGAAGGCAATTTATCCTATCTATCTCAGGTTTTACTCAAAATTCCTTATAGGCGACACTTGACTAAGTGTACATAGCTTTTTAGCCACACGGCGTTGAAAATATCACACATGGTACTTTAAACATCAGAGGCAACACTTTACATTATAAGTGGCCTTTTAAAGTCTAGGGTGGCTTTCTAACATTCCTACGTGGCTTTAGAATCCTAAACTAGCAAAGGGTTTTATAGGCGGCGTTAAAATCATTGGGTTGCACATTTTGACCTAGCTCCTAGGTGGTTGTGGATTGTTCCTACATGGCTTTTTAATCCACGAAGGTGGCATTTTACTAGCCTAGGTAAATTTTAAATTTTATGACGTAGCATTTTAAAAATTCTATTCTAAAAAGCATCAAAATCATGCAATAAAGGCTATTAAATGGAGCAATAAATGCACTTGGAAGATTTAAATCACTCACCAAAGGCCTCTAGTCAGGAGGTCTCTAATAACAGTGTGCTTGAACTAATGCTCTCATATGGGGACCACCATCGCTGTCAATCATCATAAGATCAGAGCAAAATTTAAGCTATTTTAGCCTAATTTTGAAGATTTTTGACCCAGTTGGACTAAATTGCATATTCTGCACACTGGGGCATCTTCTGACATCTTTTTCAGCATCATTGTTTATTATAAATGAAATCATCTTGGATCTATTCATCATCTGTTTCATCCAATTTTTGACATCCAAACATCAAAATGTTTTCATTTCTAAGGGGGCATCATCATATCATCAAATCAGGATTCTGCATCATATCTTGTATCAAATCTGGGGCATTAAAGAATTTAAACTTTCATTAGTGGGGCATTCTGCATTTTATCAAAATTAGTTATTTATCAGAGTTTCATATCAAGTTTTATTCATCAAGTATCATATCAGGTTATCAAGTTCACATTGGGTTTTGTATTAGCTAATTAGCATCAAATCAGTGATTAGGACATCAAGTTTTCTTTGAATCAATGTGCTTCACACATCAATTCAAAGAGGGGCATTCATAGACACCTAAAATTGACCAGGTGTTCCTTAATCATCCAAATCTGCAAATCT
This sequence comes from Thuja plicata, assembly GCA_018584345.1. Lineage (NCBI taxonomy): Eukaryota > Viridiplantae > Streptophyta > Pinopsida > Cupressales > Cupressaceae > Thuja > Thuja plicata. Next base: position 120,275 of record MU227201.1, on the reverse strand, counting down.
CAGCCAATTGCCCTAAATCTCATCAAAATGCATCAAAATGGATCAAAATCAATCAAATGGACATTTATCAATCAAATTGGACAAAATCAAACTAAAATCAAAGGATTAATTAATAATGAAATCAAATAATCAAATTTAAGCCTAAAAGGGATCAATCAAAGTTATATAATTGATTTTAATCAATTAATTGTATAGTTTTAAAATCAAAAATCAAATTGAACCTATTCCCCTACATGGCTAAGTTAATTAATTGATTGAATTAAACAAATGCTAATACTCTTTCAACATAATTTGAGCAACCAATAGTAATTGATAACACAAAGCACATGGATCACCCATAACTTTGAATCTCAATCACTCATTTTTGAAATTGAATCTCCATCACTCAAATTTGTCCCTTTGTCCCAACCTTTGAGACAAACATTTAAATTTTCTCCCCATTTGAAACCATCTCAAATCCTTTCACCTAACCAAGGCTTAATCATGGTCAATTCACTCTACCCCTACCCTTGGGAATTTTCTATAAATACAAACCATTTTGTAAGCATAAACGATCTTAGAAAATTTGAATGCATAGCATCATTACTATAGGCAATTTGTGAGCAATTGAGAGCATATTGAGCATTTTCATAGCAAAATGATCATTTTAAGAGCATAATCATGAGAATTTTAGTTGCAAATCACACACATCTTGAGAATTTGAGCTAGATTTAGGCATTTTTGTATCAATTTCTTATTCTAGGATTGTCCTTGAGAGAGATTAAGGGTGAGAGCTCTTTCAACAAAGCTTAGTTAGAGAACCATGAGATGTCCTAAATTTTAATTACAATTCTTTAGGCTAAATTGTTATTTATTTCCATAGAATTGTAGTTATTAGTCCTAATTTCATGAAGGTGTAAATTCTAACACCCTTAAAGGATCATGTTGAGTGATTTTGGTTCTCCTTCCAAGGGGGTCTTTACTATCTTGACTAGTGGGAAGAGAGGTTTTACTACTGAGACTGATCCCAAGACTCCTGTCTAGTACAAATATCCTTGGCTACAAGTGTCATCTCCACTGTCTCTCTAAATGTGGTAGGAAAGGCTAGGTTTGCTATACCCTGAAGAGACATATTAAGTCCCTTAATGAAATGATGACCCAAATGGAGAAACCGACCCTCATACTAGGTCACTGTGATACCTCTTTACTAGAGATCATGGAACTCCTCTATCTGTCTCTATCTAAAATGCTTAGAGAGGTATCTCTCTCTGAAACAGGCCATAAAAGACTCCCAAGTGAGTGTGTCAATACTCACTCCACCTATGGACTCCTCTTGCTACCACCAAGTTGAGGCTTTATCCCGTAGAAGATGGACTACAAGTCACACCTTTAGATTACTCCCATAAGGGCACAATCCAAAGCATCATTGTAAACTTTTTAACTAGGGTTCTTCTATTGACCCGTCAGTGGATCCCAAAAACAAGGGTGGCTGGAGTCGCAATAACTCTCGAATCTCATCTCCAACATCTCTATGGGGTCTCTCTCTGACAAGTATCTCATGCTCAGGTGCTAGTTCTAACTGATGAACCAAATCATCCTCATGATCACCATGACCCTCAACATGCCTAGGTGGGGGACTCCTACTCCTCTCTCTGCTAACTGCTCTATCATCTTCTAGAATCTATGAATCCCTTTCGGGAATATGCTGATGAACTATGGATGGTAGTCTCTACTGAATTTCCCCAATCAAATTCTAGAGGATATCCAAAATATCTTGGTTAGGGTTCTGAGGTGGTGGAGGTGGTTGAGGCAGTCCATCCTCTTGTTCTACCCCAACATGTGCAGCTCTATGACCCCTGCCTCATCGTCCAACTCATGTGATGGTAGGCATCCTACACAATAATTTAAGTTTAAATGAGTTGAAATGTAATGGGTTTAGGTTCCTATTGTCAAAACATGGCTCTGATACCAAAATATCATACCAAAAAATAGGGCAAAAACACACAGACAATTTTTTTAAATTACAAACAACTACGATGACACAACTAATAGCGAATGCATTGCAAAAAGGTGACGACATGGTGAAGTTAGTTTTCCAGTTGCAAGGTCTAGGCATAGATTGAGTTTGGGTCACATGGCGTGCGGGTGGAGAGTTAGTATTCCAACTTGTTACATGGGTTACAAACCCTAAGTTCATGTACTATAGAAACACTTGGGTTGATTAAACTATAGTTTCATTTTTAATAAGGTGTGGCATCATGATCGTAAATAATTTATTAGAGCATAAGTTAAGTTAGGTTGATTTGATACTCTTAGACTTACTTTGTTTTACTAGATAATTGATATGGGTTCACGAAACTGCATTATAGGTTGACCTAGAAATACTTAAATCCTTAATCCTATTTATAACATGATCCATTTAGAACTAATACATATCTCACTTTCATCATTAAGCCATTTACGACATTCAACGTATCTTTTAAACATGATCCTAGGTCACAACCAAGTTGACTAAATAAACCCTTTCAATAACCTATCAACCTTTGTATTAGCAATCAAATTAATTAACCCCATCTAATATCATTATAATCGTTTAAAAAAAATCTAATATAATTATTATATCCACATTAAATTTCCTAACACATTTAAAAATAAAGTCCTCACAACACAATAATTTTATCCAATTATATTACGAAAAGATGCATTTAAATTTCTTAAAGAACTATCATAATTTTACAATTAATTGATAACAATAATAATTAAATTCATTTATTTTATTTGAAAACAAAATCTTAAACTACATTTAATCACACATTATTTAAATAAATAATAACTAATTTAATTACAAGGAACAATATATCACATTTCCTACTATTCTTAAATTACTTAATCCTACATATTAACATAACCCACAAATATAAACTTTATTTAAATTCTACCTTTTTAAAAACACATGAAAGCATATTCCATTAATTATTATTAACTTTGAATAAACAATTAAACTATGCAATTAATTACAAACTAAAATGTAGTAAATAAATCCTAACTAACCTAACCCTAGTAACCTACCTTACTCCCAACCTACTTTCTATCCAATGAACCCACTTCATATCCCATGGCCCACATACCAAGTGGGAAAAAGGTGAAAAGACCAAAAAGGTCAAGGCTGCAAGAAAAGCTCAAATGCCAAGGAGGGAGAAAGTGAGGGTTGATTAAAATTTAAGTTTGAGGCCCACCAAAAATGTAATCTTCATAAAATGCAAGGTAAGTAAGTTTTTTTTTTTGGAAAGGGTGGTTAAACCAAGACAAAGACATGGTACGCATGGAGGGAGAAGATGTACACATGGAGGTAAGGGAGCTTTTTCCAAGTGGATGGCTCCATATCCAAGGAGAATGAGTGGCCCAATGGGACAACCCTCCTCAAAGTACATGCATGGTAAGTAAAGTATGTCGACTTCTTCCTTCCCTATTATTTTTTAAAAAATAAGGAGCATGTCACTTAAGATATTTAAAAAGGTAAATGGAGATATGGGTGTGGGGCCCACGGGTTGTCCCTTCATATATTTAAATATTAAAATATACATGGTATATATTACTAGTTATGCCTTTCCCTTTAATTAAACTATTGGGTTTACACTAACAAGGGTTAATAGGAGGGGTTTAGTATTCTAACCCCATACTTGGTAAGTGAATAAAATAAGGAATATTCTCTGTGTCAAATTAGAATTAAATTTCTTTCCCATATATTTTTCATAGAGCTATTTTAACTCTCTCAAAATCTGAAAGTTATATTTTTGTTTTCTCTTCCTCCTTGCAATTTTTTATTTTATTTTTAGAGTTAAACGTATGTATCATATTTTTTTTGTTATGATTTCAATTAAGTGGATTGTTTATAAATTATAGTTCATAAGTAGTTTATTATTTAGTATTACCATTTGATTAATAATCTATTGATATCATGATTTTCTCAACAAGATTTGCAGATGCAATAGTGAATTTAAGGTATAATATTTTGATCACATTTCTATAAAAAAAACTAGATTTCAAAGAAGGAAATAAAGAGTATTAAACTTAAAATTATGAAAGGAAATATATTTAAAGATAAGTTATGATTTGCAATCCAATAAAACTTGAGCACATAACTTTCTCATTTTCACAAATTACTACATTTCCATTTACAATATTCGATTCTACAACATCTGATCCATTTCATTTCAAAATCCATCTTTAACATGAAAGAACAATACAATAGGTGATGCTACAATGGAGAAGTCTCCAAACCAATGACATCAAGAACACCTTCCATGCTCCAAATCTAAAATGGCTCCATCACAAGGTCCATCCAAAATCTACAAAATAAAACATAAAAATAACCATGGAGAGCTCACCTCCCATCCTAGGTCTCAAGGAGACCACCCCTGAGCTAGGAGAACCGATAACCAACAGATGACATCCACACCATTCACACAACACAGACACAATAAGAAACATCCATCCAAGGCTTGCACAATAGAATTAATCTTGAACCCATAGTAAGGGGTGAAGGTGGATTTACATGTAGGAGATTTCCAAATGAATACATACAATAACCATGTCTTTCCAAGGCTAGAATCCACATACATTTTTCCATACATTCTCCTCCTTATCTCCCCCAAATCAAGATCAATAACCTTCATAGGCATGCAAGGGCCCATATACCTTGCATTTTTTCCCTCTTCTCTCCATGATAAGAGACTCTAGACATTCATGGAGTCCAACTAACCCCTTCCCCCATACTTGGCCACTTCTTCCCTATCCAAGGGTGAGTAATTTCATTACACCCTTCACAAAACTCCCTCATTCAAACAAAGATAAATACAATAACCATGAAATCAAACCCAAAATCTCATTCCCTTACATCACAAAAACACAAAATACATTCATCACATATGCAAGAGAATGATATACATACTAATCTATTTGCAACAAAAATAAAGAAACTTTCATGGAAATGGTGGAGACCAACCTTCACAAGTGTTATGGTAAAATGATGTTTGAGAAGAGCCCAATCCCTTTTTGCTTTCTTCAATCCAAAACCCTAATATCTATAAAAGTAGAGCATGTGTGAACACCCTCTAACTCTATAAAGGGCCTCTAAAAAGGCCTCCAAATACTACCCACCCACCAACATTAAACTCACAATTGACCCCTAATTCCTTTGGCTATCCTTTATCCCCTAACATAAATGCAAGATTAGAAAGGAGTGTGGATTTGGGTAAAAAGTCAAGACTCACTCTATTATTTTAACATGTGAGTAATGGGTTATTAAGAGGGTCACCAAGGCCTCTAGGGGGTTCTAGATGTGTTAGAAATGTTCCTAACCCATACCCCTATCACTAAGGTATTTTGATTTTGCTAAAATTGGTCCTTAGAACTACTTTTTGGCCTCTAGAAGTGACTAGAAAAAACCATTTAAATTTAAATAATCTAATTGGTGGGACTTTACAAGTATCTCCAAACAAAGGGGGTTTAATTAGGTTCCTAATAAGTTGGTTAGGCTTAGGGTTACATTGCCAACATTATTAGATATGTCATTACATAAACACATAACAAGTGTCAAGTGACACTGTAAAATAACATAATACAACATTGACATGTCACTAAGTACACAGTGAAAATACCTAATACATACATACAATTTATGGTCATAAATTAAATCACTTAATAATGAGGTTTGAATCTCTCCATTAGATTCAACCTTGGCTTTACAGTTTGCACATATGGTTGGTTACTGATCCTCCAGTAATTTCTATAGTAATTTTCCTACACGCTTAAATCGAACATCAGTAGCTCAATAAAATTACATGTATATATATCAAATTGCATAATCAATTGACTGAACATTCTACATTTTCATTTAATAACCTTTTCCCATTTCTACACCTGATAACCATAATTAATTGCATAATCAAAATAACAAAACATATTCTTCCATTTGAATTAAAATACTGAAATAATCATCATAATGCATGCGTATACTCAAAGAACCATAAACATCATCAAGAAAGTATAATGAAGTAATCATCACATGACATAAATAATACTAATAATGTCTAGTCCATCAAATATAATGTCCCAAAATATTGAATCATAATGTATCAAAATAAGTGTCTCAGCTGAGCTATGATGGGTCAGGGTGAGTCCTCACAGGATGAGCGATCATGTGCAAAAAAAATCCATGATTAAGATGGGAATGAAGAAAATAGATGGGCTATGTAGAAGGGAGATAGAAAGATAATATGAATGGTATGAGGAACCAAGGTGGCATCATAGCACATGTATTGGACTGAATAAATAATAACATTAGTCCAACATGTCCCAATAGTTACCAAAACATTTGGTAAATGTGATGCTAAAATATCAAACCGAATGGATACCCCACTTTAACCAATAAAAATAATGGACACAAAATCTAATACCATGACCTTAGTTTCACCGTTCAATATACACCATCTTATGACAAATTTTAGCAACCTTGAGTGGGTAAAAATAAGAAGCTCATAGTAAGGATAAATAAAATCCAAAATCACAAAATAAAAAACAAAGCATCTCAATTTTGTTATGAGCATTCAAGTAAGGATAAATAAAATCCAAAATCACAAAATAAATAACAAAGCATCTAAATTTAGTTGTGAGTATTCAAGGATTCAAGTTCAAATGAGATTAGGATTCAAAGTTCACATAAGTTCAAATTTAACATAGCAAAGTGCATGTTGTGAGATTCATAATACATGTCAATACTTGTACTATCCATAATAGAATTTTTCAATGCATATGATAGAGGAATGATGTTATGAACTATGTGATACTCTTCTAGATTGTCACAACCCTAAATTTATGATATATTTATCGCTCAAATTTTGAACTCAAAAGAGATACAATAATTGGTTTCTTTTGGTAGTGGAGTAAGCAAATAGGTGCTCTTAAATAATAATTTTAGTCCAACATGTCCCAATATTTACCAAAAAATTTGGAAAATGTGATGCTAAAATATCAAACAAAATGGATACTCCACTTTAACACAATATCATGAAGGATTTCAATGCAAAAAAAACATGGGAAAACCCATAAAATAAAGCACACAAAAGCTAATACCATGACCTTAGTTTCACCATTCAATATACACCATCTTATGATAGATTGTAGCAACCTTGAGTGGGAAAATATAAGAAGCTAGTAATAAGGATAAATAAAATCCAAAATCACAAAATAAATAACAAAGCATCTCAATTTAGTTATGAGGAGTATTCAAGGATTAAAATTCAAATGAGATTAGGATTCAAAGTTCACTTAAGTTCAAATTTAGCATAGCAAAGTGCATTTTGTGAGAGTCATAATACGTGTCAAGACTTGTACTATCCATAATAGAGTTTTTCAATGCATATGATAGAGGAAAGATGTTATTAACTATGTGATACTCTTCTATATTATCATGACCCTAAATTTATGATATATTGATTGCTCAAATTTTGAACTCAAAAGAGAAACAATAATTGGTTTATTTTGGTAGTGGAGTAAGAAATTAGGTTCAATATACACCATCTTATGATAGATCATAGCAACCTTGAGTGGGAAAAAATAAGAAGCTCATAATAAGGATAAATAAAATCCAAAATCACAAAATAAATAACAAAGCATCTCAATTTAGTTATGAGGAGTATTTAAGGATTCAATTTCAAATGAAATTAGGATTCAAAGTTCACATAAGTTCAAATTTAGCATAGAAAAGTGCATGTTGTGAGAGTCAAAATATTTTCAAGACTTGTAATATCCATAATAGATATTTTAAATGAATATGATAGAGGAAAGATGTTATGAACTATGTTATAATATTCTAGATTGTCACGACCCTAAATTTATTATATATTGATTGCTCAAATTTTGAACTCAAAAGAGAAACAATAATTGGTTTCTTTTGGTAGTGGAGTAAGCAATTGGTTTCTATATAAATTATAATCACTTAACCTTAATAATCCAACATAGTCATGCACTCTCTTTTCTATTCATATATTTCTCCTTTTATGTTTATATTAGATTGATAAGATCCCAAGTACCTTGGGTTGTTTTTGTTTCTTTCATCTTTATTACCTTAATGATGCAAGTTCATACTCTTACTAAAATGGGGGCTAAGTGAAGCATCATAAATTGTATCCCTATATAATTTCATGCTTACCTAGGCCTTATTTTAACATTTTTCCCTTCCATGCATGATCATGTTTGATTATTCTCACACCAAATAAAATTTGGAAACTCTGCCACTTTCTTGACCATTGTTTCTTGAACCAATCTAGCTTGGTAAGTCAATGGTTCCTAAGGTGTCCTTGACATAGGGAAAGGTCACTTGGGGAACCCTTTTCCCCCAAAAAAAGGGCCCAATTTTGGACCCTCTAAAAATCATGTTATGGTTCAATGGGAAATACTCTTTCATGTCGACCTGCTTCAAAAATTTGAACATATTTCAAAAGGAGAGGTATAAATGCAAGCCTAACCCCCTCATTTAAAATGTCATATCATGCAATCATACATATTATCTCCTATGAAATTCAATTGAGAAAGCAATCGATTATCATCAAGGTGTTGAAGTAAGAAGTAAAGTTTTAGATATTAAGTATTCTTGATGGCATCCGTGATCAACCTTTATTTAAGTCAACTCTACATGTCAACATCAATTTCTTCATGGAGAGTTCGACATAAGAAAGGTTTGTGAAGGTGTAAAAATTTCATTAAAGTAATTCAATTAAGATATAGCCTTTGTTACATAGCAACACACTTTACATTGGTCACATTTTATTTATATTTCATTGTTAATTCAAAAACTGGGGTTTGACCTAAGTAAACCCCCATCAACCCAATATTTTCCTTCATCTGCATATGTAAGTGATACTATCAGAAGATGCTAATTTGGCATCAGATCAAGAAGATAGAGATATATAGATTATACTTTTTTATATATTAAAAATTAGGGTCTGCATTGCCCCAAGAAAAATAGTCCCAAAATTTTCTAACAAAAACTTTGATGAAGGTTGCAAGCTACATACTGATTCTAGAAACACCAGTTTTGTCCACATTCAACATTCCTGGGTTGATGTCACCCCAAGAGACATAGTCCTCTTGATTTCATCTTAGATTTCATACTAGTTCCTTTTTTCTTCCTCTTTCTAGATCTGTCACTATTATTTTCATATATTTTTTGTAACTAGATGTGTATATCAAAAATCCTCAATTTTACACCTTTGTCCCTAGATCTAGCATTCAATTTACATATTTTTAGTATCATTTTCAATGTTCTCATGAGGACTACCAGACCCACCTTCTACCCAATCCTCTTCAATTATATTTGATGTTGAGCCTTGTGGATCCACTCTCCTTTAGAGTAATTAAAGTTAAAATAGGCCTAGTGATGCAGGAGCATTCTAGGGTAGTTGGCAATTTTGTGTCACCAAAAACATGTTTTGGTTTGATTTTGATATGTTGTTTGGGAGATCAGTAATATGGTCAGTAACTGCCTTGGATTTCCTTGTTGGAGGGCTCGGTTACCTATTGGCTTGGTTACTAGTTTCTCATTCTTTGTGACTTGTTGCTCGGTGGTGTCTGTTCGGTGGATCTCAGCTCAGTTGTGCCTCTCACTGAGTGGTCTATTTTCAGTGTTCTTGATCACCAATGGGGTTTATGTTACCTATTGGGCTGGCCAAATTGTGCATTTAATTTGTGGTTGTGTGTGGGATATGTGAGGACCTATATCTTGTTTGGTTCACTCTACTATATAGTTTTAATGATCGTTGGAGGTTGGTTGATGGATAACACGTTGGTTGTTTTTTCTTGATGCCAACTTGGGTTATTTATGTTATTTCAATTGTAATGTCGACTTGTGGAAATTTTGTATAAAAAAATACTTTAGGTTGATGTTTAGAGAAAAGGAGGGGAGAGGAGGATGGAATAATAAGCTGATAATTTGAGAGACTGAAAGTTGATGTAGATAGTTGTAAGTGGGTAGATAGAAATTGCAGATTTCTTGGATGCTTGCAAGCACAATTTTAGATCTAGTTTCTTCCAGTCAGCTATAGAGTAGACTGGGAATGTTTTGGCCCTAATCGGGAAGGCCTTACAGCCTAGCATGCTGATTGTAATGTTTGATTATTAATAACTTTTGTGGGTCCACAACACACACCCCATTTTGGTCCTCTGACCATGGGGACCCCCCTTCTTTTTTGTCTTTTCATTGTGTCCGCCCCTTGTGGAGATTTAATCAGACTCCAAAAAAGATTACTGAAACTAAAGGAGATAAAGGAAGAACCTTTTTTGGCCTTTCAGCCCTTTAAAACTTTTAGAGGACCTAAGTCCTCTGAAATACTAGAATGGCTGAAAGGTCAAAGACCCGAGCTTTTGGCCCTTTTGGCCTTTTGGAGGACTTAGGTCCTCTGAAATACCGAAAGGGCCAAAAGGCTGAAGACCTGACCTTTCAGTGATTTCGGAGTCTGAAATCACCGAAAGGCCAAAATTTCTTGGTCTTCATTCATTTTATTGGCCTTTTGAGGTTTGAAACCCCAAAACCACTGATGTCAGCCCGCGGGTTATAAAAGGGGTGACTTCCTCTTTTCATTTCACTTTGCATTTTTTCTTCTTGTGCTCTCACTCGCAACTCTACTTATTTCTCCTCGCCGACTACTTCCACCTCCAAGCCACCTAGTTTCCCTCCCCTACTCATTCGTCCAAGGCAAGTCCTCCTCGCCCTCTTTTCATTTCTTGCTTTCATCTAGGTCTCATTTTTGTTTTTCTTTTTGATGCGCCTAGTGCTTGTCCAGCCTAGGGCATTTTGTTTTGTCACCCTTTCGGGCTTTTGTGTCTTCATGAGTTGATAGGGACATCCCTCCCTGTTGACCCTAGGGTTTTCTGGTGTCATTGAGTCTAGGTTTAGGGTTTTCATGTTTTTGGTCAGTCGTTGTGCTTACCACGGGTTTTCAGCCTCCAAATGGCCAAAAACTAGATCTTCATTTTTTTCCAAGTGCCATTTTCAGACGTTTTGGCCTTTCAGATGTTCGAAAGGTCTGAAAGTCTAAAAGGCTGAACATGCAAAACCTCTGATCAGTCCATCCTAGTTCTTCACCGTGTTTGGACGATTCAGTGCCCTGGAACAAACCCCTCCCAATTCAGCCTTCAAAACTCCAAAACTTTGATGGACTTGGCTCTCCCATATACTTATTCGCACTTTCAGAATTTTCAGTATCCAAAATAGTTTTTGGTGTTCGAAACCCCGAAAGGTCCGAAAGTGCAAAAAATTGCACTTAACTTTTTTTTTCAGCTCTCTTTACTTGCTTCCATAGTTTAAATTGTTTTTATGTCCACTACGCTACTAATATTTGTCTTTTCTTGCAAGAATGACTAAACCCAAGATAGCATCTCCAATGAAGTATCAATATAAGGGGAATCCCCCTAGCTCAAAGGTGGGCAACAAACACAGTGAGATAACCAATACCAACATTGGGAACATGAATTGGAATGAATTCTTAACTCAGTGCTCCCAACCAGCCAATAGATCCATAGATTGCACCTCATTAGTCTTATCATAGCTAGTAAATGCAGCCGCATACCCCGTCATTATTTCATCTTCAGAATTGATCATTGCCTTGGCTCATCATTATGATTCAGATAAAAGGGTGGTAGTAAACTCTAAGGACCAGGTGGTGCTAGACATCAAGCTGGACATCATTAAGGATGTCTTTCACCTTCACAAAGGCATAGACAATTTCTATGAGTTTTATATTGAAAAGGGGATCAAGTGGTTTGGAAATAGGGAGCAAGCCGTGAACAAGATGATAAATAAGGAATACCTCAAACAACCACTTCCCAAGAACAAAATGGACAAGATAGACCTCCAAAGAGGTTATATGAAGGATGATATCCAGGCAGCTATAACGATGATAAGCAGGGTGTATGGGTTACCACAGTCCACCCAACTTGAGCACTGGATGATCCTACTGATAGAGAGGATCAGGCAACAAAAGGAAAGATTCAACTAGGGCACTATTATTAGTGACAATCTAGATGAGCAGTTGATAGCAATGAAGCATAACCCTAGGTTCTATATGAGCACTTACATAATGTACCTACTAGCTACATGGGCAAATTATCCCAACCTCACCAAGAGGGGAAGTTTGAATGATCCAGATGCATGGCCCCATATTGTATACCCACAGCTGGTAAAAGGAGCAAGCATGCCTGAGGATTCCCCAGATTATAGGATAGTCAATGATGCATTCATTTTTGCAGTCATCTGATCTATTGAGGGTGACTTTACTAAAAGGATGTCTGAAGAGGCTGTTGCTAAGGTAAGGGCCATTGGGGCCTATTTCATCCAGTTCAGGACATTCACGTACATTTGTCTAGCTGGGTAAACCATAAAACCAAAGAAGCTACCTAGGTATCCATCTGACTAGATAATCATATTGGAGATGACTAGGTAGCTTACAGATGCATACAAGCACATCAAGCATAAGAAGAAGCACTGTTGGGACTTTCCCATCTCTTTGGGACCCTATACACTACAGGATATGAAGGTCTACAAATCCCTTGCTTTTGAATGGGATGATTTCCCCTTGCAATTTTACAAGACAGTACGAGCTCATTTTGACCCCATAGGTACTTATAGCCATATCATCGACAAATTCTACGTACATGAGCCACATCTGGAAGATCATTGGATAAACTATATAGATGACCATGACGTTAGAATCTGAGATTACTACAGAATGAACCTAGCTCTAGAAAAAGAGGTGTTGAAGGTTCCTATTTCCCTGAAGATATGGGAATGTGATTCAGAGGATGTCTTAGAATACATTTACACACAAGATAAGGTGTATGACTGGCCAATCATGAACGCTAAGGTAGACAAAGATCGAAATGATGACATAGACTTTAGGGCAAGGCACATGATAAAAACCACCATATCTTGGATCAAGAAGCCACACTAGTTGATTTTGATCCCGGTGAAGACATTAATGGAGCCCCCCAAGAAAGTAGAGAAACAACAAGGAGAGAAGTCAACAGCTCCTAGATATAAGAATGCCCCCCCTCAGAAGCCAAGAATGGTGTATGGTCATGAATGACAAGTTGAATATGGCTCCAATCTGAGGCCTAAGAAAACCAAAATGATGGGCCAGATTGACCCACTAGCAGGATTGTCACAACCCCAATTAGGAGAGGGTACATCCACTTCTAGCCAATCTTCCCCCACTGCTAAGAAGAAAACCTATAAGAGGAAGAAGAGTTCCGAATCTCCGCAGTTGGAAACTGTATAAGAAGAGCCCGAGGAAGAGGACACAAGTGAGCCCTTAGTCTAGAGGACCAGGTTGCAGAAGAGGAGAGAAAAGGAGGCTACTAAGAAACATAGAGAGGATCCTAAAGAACAGGATGATCTTGTAGATCCACTAGGCCTGGATGAATTTATGCTCTCTGATTTTGAAGGACTTGAAGGCTTTTTAGATCAGGGCCAAGATACATACACTGGGGGACCGCCACTCATACAACCTCAAGTAGCCCTCACTCCACCACCATTCATACAACCTTAGGTAGGCCTTACTCCTCCTCCAGGTCCAGTTCACCAATCCTCCGGTGAATGTTCCTGCTTCACTGGTAAGCCCCGATTCTGCTCCAGGGCCTAAAACCCAAGACAGTGGCGTAACTCAGAGTTTAGTAACAGGCAATGTAGCTAGAGGGAGTTATGTTTTCACTCCACCACCCCACCTACTTACTCCACCAACTTCCCTACTGACTCCAACACCTCAGAGAATAACCTACACAAGTGAACTGGACAGAGAAGATACAAGTATAACTGCGGTGAAGCAAGCTTTCCACCATGCAGACGTGAGTGTGCCTACAAAAAACTATGTCATGTGTGACCCAAGACCCTAAGGTTCGATGGAAAGCAAAAATAGCTATCCCACCCCTAAGCACCTTTAAAGCCATGAGTTCTTCAGGAGACTATAAATTCAAAAAGGTGGACTTGGGGGAACCAACCAGAGAAGGGAGAAAAACATTAGCAATGTTGGGACTCAAGCATGCTCTGGGATTCATGAATAAAGATGAAGAAACCATCAAGGCTTTAATAGACCAGAATGAAGCATTGAAAGGGTTCATCCAAAAGATGGTGGGTCCCATTGACCCAAATTGTTTAGAGGCTTCATTACAAGCCATGATTGATAAAAGGGCTACACTAGATTTGCCAGCAGGATTAACCCCCTCTTTCATCGAGGTGAGTACCGATTGGATAAATGACTTCAAACAGTTCAGAGAGAAGGAAATCCCATCAATATTCAGGCCATATAGGACCATCTTGGTTGAGGTTAATTCACTCATCGACCTGGTGGAAGATGATGGGGGGATGGATGCCCAAGTAGCTAAGTGGCAGGCAGCTCTCCAGGATTTGGAGGTAATTAGAAAGCAACGCTTCCAAATTTTGGTCAAAGTCTATGAGGGTGAAGAACTAGATAAATTTGAGACTTGGACGAAGAAAATGGCCAAAATAATTAAGGCCTACATTAAACATCAGGCCCTTGTAGAAGAAAAATGGGAAGAGGTAATAAAATGGGTCACAGATATAGATACCTTCTTCACAAGGGTTGGCCTCAGTGTTTACCGAGATGAAAGCCAATAGGCTCTGTGGCCCTCCAAGGAAGTGGTCCAATAGTTCAGAGATGTATTGGCTAGAGTCAACACCAAGGAGGCCTTGCAGTAATTGTTCTACATAAAAGATGAAATACACAGAATGTCCCAACACGAAGAAGAGATCACGTTCTTCACTTCTGAATTGACTATCTTCGAGAAGCAAGAATGAAGGGTCACAAAGATAAAAAGAAATGAGATCAATTTTGAGGAAGTCTAGGAGATAGTGCAAAGGCTCCAAGTAGCTCACCCAGAAGTCTTCACTAGATAAGGTTTTAGGGTTCAACTACCAGATGGACCGGGCAATATTTTCACACTTGGTCAAATTTCACCTAGGCATTATTTTTTGGCCTTTTGGCCTCCGACTTTTCAGCCTTTTGGCCTATATAGGAAAGAATATTTTTTGGCCTTTTGACCTGTGAAGATTTTGGCCCTTCGGCCTTCTCAAAGTTTTTTCAGCCTTTCGGCCCACGACAAGTTTGAACTTTTGGACCTCTGAAGTTTGAATATTTTAAAGAGCACTTGGGAAATTTTGAAGACATTAAACTTTTAGGGTAGAGGTCGGGGTCCGAAACAACTGGGTGTTTTCAGCGAGGTCACTTTTCTCAACACCAGTTCAACTCCAAATTAGATCAATGGACAAATTGATTTCATTTCAAAGGAACTAAGGGTCTCCTATTAGTTTCCACCGTCAAAAATAGCCCAGATGAAGAATCCAAGAAGAACAACAAGAATCAAGAAGACTCTCAATTCACAGAAGGAGTTCTCCTTCTTTCTCTCTCTCTTCTCTAGCAGATTTTGCCCTCTTTGCATGAGCAAATGGATTGTAAATGGGTTTAAAATCCATGCAAGTTAGATAGTATCAGTTAGCAGTAGTTTCCCTTCAGCAAAGTTCTATTTTTAGCTTTTATTCTCTAGTTTAGACTCTCTGATGCCCTAGCTCCGAAAATCAGAGTTGTAGATCAAAACTCTATATATTGTAATCAAAACACAATGTAAAGGGCTAACTTTTTAATACAATAAAGATCTACATTGGGTGCTTCATTCATGGTGTGTGAATTACTGCTATCTATGTGAATTTATTGAATGTATGCTTGCATTATTCTTTACTTCCAAAGAGCCCTTTGTGTTGTTGTGTTTCGAATTCGTGCTACCTTTAGTTGGAGTTTGCTGTTGTATATTTTCCTTGATGTGACAAATGTGTGGAGGAGATCATCTTTGGGCTTAACGATAAATCTATCTCGTGGGTGCGCACATCTTGGTGGCTTCATGATTTGATAGATTTTGAATATCTTGCATGAGTGAATACATCTTCTCTCCAAATGCTTGCATCTGTAAAGTAGAGAATTGTGACTTGGTCTAGTTTATGCTTCATGGGTTGTTCCAAATCTCTCCAGCATTCAATTCGCAAAGGAGGGTTTACAGCGGTTTATGTCCTTAGCATTTCACTTTCTTGCTATTTGCTTTACTTCTTGTTACCTTCATCTCTTTAAATTTTGTCTTTTAATTCTGGAAATTACTATCTTGAAAACATAAAATTGCATTTTATTTACAACACCCATATTTGTTAAAATGGAAAATACAAAAAAAAAGAGAACTAACAATATTTTGTAGTTTAAATGTCTTGAATGTACCAGCAAAGGCCTCCTTGTGAACAATCACATTTATCTTCAACTGAGTAACCAAGCAGGTTGTGACCCGACCCCGAAGAACCTTGCGAATAACTCAGTTATTCTTTCAAGAGAAGAAATAAAATCTTGAGATCCTAGCAAGTTGGCTTGTGTTAAAACAATGGTCAACAGAAGTGGCGCTAGAAGGAGGGCAACTAGGTCTTGAAAGCTGGATAATATTGGATCTTTCTCTCTAGAGAGATTCGAGCGTGTGATTAGATCATCTCCAAAAAGAGGCAAGTTTCTTGAACTCACTCACCATCAAAGAGGTTGCAGAAACAAGGGTAAAGCAAAGGATAAATATTCTCACCACCTTGCTGAATCTCAAGATCCTTTTGGACAGCAATCGCACATCATTGCACCAATTATTACTGTAGCCATCAGTCAAAATTAGAACATGCAAAATCAATATTTGTAGCAACCTCTTCCAATGTCCTTTTCTACTAACGCTACAAGCTCACCTTTGAACTTTGTTGGGCAGCCCCATGAGTTACCCAAAAATCTAGAGAAGTTTTGTACATGGTTCATATATGGTGAATCTAGGACAGCAGAAGAACACATCCGCGCCTTCAAGGAAATTTGCAACCATAAAGAGATTTCCCACCATGACATTGTTTGTCATATATTCCCATACACTTTGGGAGAACTCACATACAAGTGGTACCTAAATCTGCCATGAGGGTCTATCTCAGTATGGAATGACTTTGAAACCAAATTCCTCAATCAATTCAAATTGTATGTCGATCCTGCTGTGACACTTCATCAGTTCATAACCATGAGGAAAGATCCCAAGGAGCCCATTGCTATGTTTAATCATCGCTTTCACAAAATGCACCAAAAGCTGGAAGCTCCTTACACTAAACCAGAAGAGGGTGTCATACAAGTTTACTTAAACGCTTTAGATCCATTCACTTTGATCTTTCTAAGAAGACTTCCCCTGGTAGATAGAGACACAATCAAAAAGGTATACAATGAAGCCATCACTTTCACTCAACAAATGGATCCACAAGAAGGAATCTATGCGGCTACACCCATCATGAATAATCTTTCTATCCCACATCCATTTGCAGCAAACAAGCAGGCTTCAGGAAGCCACCTACCTATGTTAAATCCTATACTAGTGCCACCATATGCAACCACACCTCCATCTATTACTTATCCGGGGTACGAGGCTCACAAAATAGCATTTGTAGAATAGAGGGTTTTACCCCAAGCTGAACCTGATGCTCTCATGGCTTCTAAGCTAGATGTTGTAAAGAAAACTTTATCACAACTCACTAGCGAGGTTACTAGGATGAAGCTCAACCCATCCCAGAATCAAGGTGGACACCAACGAGCATCTGCTGGTCCAAATGTATACCCTCAGAATCCAAATAGATGCTTTAATACATACAACAACAACAATACATAGGAGAAACTATTTGGGCAACAGAGACCATATCAGCCATGGAATACTAGACCCAATAATGGTAGCATCCCGGCAGACAATGCCAATACCAATGCTTATGAGGCTTCAAAGGCCAATTTTTTCAAGGCTCCAAGTAGGCATCAGGACAATAATGGATACGCTAACAACTCCCAAGACCACTACACCCAGAATCTAGAGCGGCCCCTAACACAATTCAATGCTATGGTGTTTGATTCTTATGAGTCTGGAAAGGAGGGAGGCCCAAAAGCCTATATGGGAGAAGATGAAATCATCTTGCCTTTTCAGAGGGAAAATGAGCTTGAATATTCCAAAGTACATGCTTTCCAAAATGATCAATGAAACTCATATAACCTTCAAAGTAGAAAGGAACCCCTCAGTGACGGCATACCTCCAAGAAAGTAGCCAACTCCGCCAGATCCTCAAGCTAGTAACAATCCCACACCTCCAAAAGGCCCAAGTGCTCCCATACCTCCTACAACAAGTACATATGCTGGTTACCAAGGAACGGCCTGGTCAAATGACAAGTATAGTGTAGTAGATGAACTCAAGAAAACTAAGGCAAACATCTCTATGTTCGATTTATTGCAAGGCTGCCCATCTCAAAAGGAAGCCCTTTTAAGATCTTTGGACCATTCAAAACCTGGCCCATCAACCAATAGCACCAGGGTGCCTATGTCCCATGTCAACACATCTAAGGCATTCCTAGTAGTGTTCACCAATAGGACAGAGGTTCCTCCATTCCTACTCAGCCTACGGATGTTCGGGAAAAAATTACAAAATTTCCTAATTGATTCAGGAGCCTCATGCAACATTATGCCCCTATCAATTTGCAAGAAACTAGGGATGGTGCCCCAAGTAACAAATTAGGTGGTCATATAGTTAGACAAAAATGAGGTCAAAGTGATTGGTGTCCTCAAAGATGTGCACATCCAACTAGTCTCGGATCCCCAAATCCAAGAACGCATTGATGTACACATAGTGGACATCCCTGAGACTTATGGTATGTTGCTAAGTTGAGAGTGGACCAAGTGTTTAAGAGGATGGCTTTCTATAGATTTCACCCAACTCTAGCTACCATGGAGAGGTTTGAACAACTAGATCAAAATAGATGCAGAGCCTAAACTAAAAATGATGATCACCAAGTACAATGCCTCGAATGAATTTTTGTTCACTCAAACCAACTTGGGCACTTATCGATTGGACGATGTCTTCATGTTTCAAATCTAAGAGGGAAAAGAGTCAGATCATAGTCCCGTCCAAGGTCTCCTAGAGCCAAATATTTGTGGTGACATCTTCCAAAGTTTCATCAATAGTACCATGGCTAGCCTGTGACACCTGGGTCCAAACATAGATCCTAACATTTTGTTACTACCTGGATACTGTCAGTTACATCAAACTAGCCATTCTAAGTTTACATGCCCTAGTTCTCAAGAAGTGTTGTCCCAAGTGTTGGCTTAGATTTCCCAACCAAATGAGCTACCAGAATCACTGACAATAAAGGGAGGTACACTTGGAGTAGAAAGAAAGAACAACACCACACCAGATATAGACAACTCACTCCTTGCAAATAGTACGCTCCAAAACCAAGATAGTGGGTCATATTTTGATGATAGGAGCCCTACCCTGAACCTTCTTAGTGATTGGAGTACCTCGGATGATGAAGCATGTCCCCCTCACAAGGGAATAATCGAAGATAAAAAAGGTGATGAAGACAATAAGATCCCTAAACCTAGGCATACTCAATATACAGGAGAATCAACTTCTTCCGGCAGCGATAGAGAGAGAAGCCAAAAGCAAGAGGCCAAAGGTTTCTCTAAGAAAAGATCAACCAAACCAAGCCCTAATAAACCATCTCAGATGTGGAAACTATGATTCAATGGTTCCAAGTGTAAACAAGGGGCCAGTGTGGGAATCGAACTAATAAATCTGAGAGGTAAGTCTTTCTATGCTGCTTATAGATTGCAGTTTATTTGCACTAACAATGTCACAGAATATGAAGCTTTTGTTCACGGACTTCTCCTAGCTCACGAAAAAGGAATCAAAATCTTGACGGTGGAAGGAGACTCACAATTGGTTGTCAAGCAGGTTCGTAGTCAGTATACTTGTAATGATAAAAGACTCTCAGCCTATCAGAATAGGGCATGAGATCTCATCAATGATTTTGACACTTTCATCATCAGAACCATCCCAAGGAGAAAAAATGTTGTTGCTGATGCATTAGTAGTCTTAGCCAGTTCACTACATCCAATGGAGAAATCCAAACTAAAGAAATTCTTAGTTGAACTTGTCACAGCCCCGGCCATTCCGGATAATATCACTAACTTCCAAGTCTTCCAAGATGATCAACATATCTTAGAGTTCATCATGTGCGCCATCGTATTCAAAAAGCAAATCATAGATGAAGATAAAGAAGGTGAGGAGATATTTGAACCTGAAGAGCCTCATGATCATGGCATCATAAACCTAAAGACCAATGCCATACCCAAGGGAATGGTAGAGCTAGAGAGAATTTTTGACAGTGATAAGACTGCTATAAGAGGATGTCCTGACATAACATCTGATGGTAAATAATGTGACACCTACAACCTGGGTATGGAAGAAGAACCAAGAGAAATCCACATCAAAAAGGTGGGAACCAAGGAAGAAAAGGAGAAGATGCTCCAGCTCCTCACTAAATATTGAGATGTCATGGCATGGAGTTATGAAGAATTGAAGACATATGACACCTCATTCATAGTGCACAACATCCCTTTGAAACCAAATTCTAAGCCTTTCAGGAAACGACAAAGACCTGTGAATCCCACTATGGAACCCTTAATTCAAAAGGAAGTCCAAAATTTTCTCGACGCTAGGATCATTTTCCCAATTCAACATTCTACATGGGTTGTGAACCTAGTGCCAGTGAGGAAAAAGAATGGAGAAATTAGATTATGCGTCGACTTCTTGAACCTCAACAAGTCCTCTCAAAAGGATAATTATCCACTCCCATCTCTAGACAAAGTGTTGCAGAAGGTTAATGGATCTCAAATGATTTCATTCCTAGATGGTTATTCTGGATACAATCAGATGATGGTACAAGAAGAACACAGGCTAAAGATAGCATTCACAACCAAATGGGGAACTTTTGCGTACCAACAAATGCCTTTTGGACTGATTCATGCTGGAGCCACCTTTCAAAGAGAAATGGACATAGCCTTCAAAGGATTAGTACAGAAATGCATTATCATCTACATGGATGATCTCATGGTATACTCAAAGCTAAGAGCTGACTACATAAATGACCTCGGGAAGTGCCTCCACAGGTGCAGAGAGTTTGGGATCTCCCTCAACCCCAAGAAATGCATGTTTGGGGTAACTAAAGGAAAGCTTTTAGGACATATCATCTCTGAAAAGGGGATATCCATTGACCCTGAAAGGGTGGAGGTAATCCTAAAGTTGACACCACCTCATAGCCACAAGGAATTGAAGTCTTTCTTTGGGAAGATCAACTTCGTTAGAAAATTCATTAGTGGCTTCGCAGAAATAGTAAAACCATTGAATGACATGCTCAAGAAAGATGCCAAGATTGAATGGGCTCTCCTAGCCAAGAAGTCTTTCAAAGAGATTAAGAACACCATTACTATGACACCAGTCCTTGCTAGCCATGACTATACCCTCCCATTCAAAGTTTACTCTTTCACATCAAAATAGTCATGCGCTGGCACCCTCACACAAAAGAAGAATGGTGAAGATGAAAGCCCCATCGCCTTTATGAGTTTCCCTTTCAAAGATGCTGAGCTTAGATACCCAAACCTAGATAAGTAGTCATTTTCTCTTATCAAGGAAGTGAAAAAATTTAGACACTATATTCTAAGGAGTAAAGTCATCAGGATAGTTCCAGACGCAGTAGTTAAATCCCTCCTGATGCAGAATGAGTTAGGAGAATGGAGAGGAAAATGGATGGAAATCCTCCAAGAGTTCAACCTAGAAATCCAACTGATGAAGCTGGTAAGGGGCCAAGGCCTGACAAAACTGATCTTTGAGTTTGAAGAAGGTCTAGTCTTCCAAACATACACTGATCAAGGTGTAATTACTGATATATGGTACCAAGACATAGTGTACTACCTATTGCAGAACCACTACCCTGAAGCAATGAATGCATCCCAGATGAGAGCTCTAAACATCAAAAGTAGCTCTTACATGCTAAAAGGTGGAAAAATCTACAAACACAATTATGAGGGTTTGTTATTAAGATTCTTGGATAGAATGGAGGCAAAGAAAATTCTGGTGGACTTTCATGATAAATACAAAATGGGGCATGGATTGGTGGAGGCCACTACCCACCAAATCCTAAGGGAAGGATATTTTTGGCCTACAATATTTAAAGATACTAGTGAACACATGAAATCCTACTACACTTGCCAAACCAGTGCAACTCGAGAGAGAAATCCAGTGATGCTCTTACAACCAGTCTATGAGGTACGCCTGTTTTCCCAATGGGGCTTAGATTTTTTTGGAGTGATTAACCCCCCTTCATCTACAAGACATATGTTTATTTTAATAGCTATCGACTATTGCACACGCTGGACAGAGGTGCAAGCACTGAAGAATTGTACCACTGAGGTTGTAACCAAGTTCATAGAGGAACGCATCATAACTAGGTTTAGAATGCCATTCTATCTGGTATGTGATAATGCTCCCTCCTTTTCCTCAGCATCGCTCATGTAATGGGCCTTCAAAAACTAGGTAATCCTCAAGTTCTCTTCAAATTACTATCCACAAGGCAATGGTGTAGCAGAGTCTACAAACAAAAATCTAACAATAGTGATCAAACACCTCTTGGATGACAACCCCAGGGACTGGCACACGCAGCTAAAATATGCTTTGTGGACTAATCACTTAAGGATCAAGAACACCCTAGGGATGTCTCCATATCAGCTAGTCTATGGCTTGCAACTGGTCTTTCCTATGAACCTAAAGATCCCAATTCTGAGATTCATGGACCAATATGTAGGGGAGGAAGACTGAGTACAGGTCAGACTCATGAATCTCTTGAACTTAGAGGAGAAACAAAATTCAGCCCTGGAACATGTATCAAAACATCAGGCTATAGTCAAAAGGTGGTTTGACAAGAGAGCTACCATCAAAGCCTTCAGGATCTCTGACCTTGTCCTCATGTGGCAAAAGGCAAAAGAAAATCCAGGCAGCCACACCAAGTTCCAAAGACTATGGACTGACCCTTACCAGATATTAGAGATACTGGGGGAGAACACTTTTAGGATCAGCACACTGGACAGAGAGTTGACCCCATTTCCTGTCAATGGGCAATTCCTCAAACATTACTTTGGATCCTAAGCGGGACTATCTTTTATCCCTTGTACCATAGTCACTTTTGCATTTTTCCTTTTTTTGTCATCCTCGTCGTCAGTCCTTTCTTCCGCTCATGTTTGTTCTTTTCTTTTGTTAGGGCTTGTTTTGTTATTTTAGGTTAAATCCAATTTGTCCCACAAGAGGAGCAGAGGTATTTCTTAGTCAAATTTATCCAAGGATACATGCATCATGAGAGAACCTTCCCAAGAGACAAAGTAGTGATGATTATCATTGACAAACAAGAAGAAGTTCAAAGTTTGGTCATCTTGATCACAAGGCACATTAAAGAAACAAAACCTAAGGGTGTTGGTTTCTAAGGCATTTGCTAGCTGTAACCAGCCTAAGTGCATAGGTTTGGGTACCCACCGATCCCAAAACCCAAGTCTGAACTGAATTGCAAAGGCAGTAACACAAAAAAGGAGAGCCGAAAAGGAATGCAAGAGAAACACTCAAAAGAAAAGTGCCCCAAAGAGGTCATGAGTAAACCATCTGGGAAACACCACCTAATCGTTGCTCAAACCAGAGAAAAGAAGAATAAAAAAAAAGATTACAGACCTGAATGCATGGAGCAAACTAACATCCATGAGCTTGATACATTTTCAAGCAAACAACAGAAACAAAATGATTTTCTGAAAGATGACGCTCTCACAAAGAAAGAAAGTTATAGCCTAGTAGATAGGATAGACTTGGGTGATTAAGAAAACCTCTACTGGGGCTATGGATGCCCAGCTGGCAGTAGAGAAAGGTTATACTTTGGATTTGGGGAAAACTTTGTCGGGGCTATGGACGCCTAACTGGGAGTAAAGCTCTTTCTGGGAAGCCCTAGTTTATTTGGAAAAGGTTGGAAGTAGCTGGCGAGCGCCTTGGTTATCACAACCCAAGGTCAAGAAATGAACACACATGAATACACACAAGGAAACTAATGGAATAAGCTCAGATTGGAGGTCATTGAAGAATTGTCAACTCCAATGCCTCTTGGTTCTGTTCTACTGCAAAGCTACTTTTTAGAAGAGTGTTGATGATAAAGAAATGCCTTGGTCATTCCTCCTTTTGTTAGAGCTATTTGTTGTGGGTCCACAACACACACCCCATTTTGGTCCTCTGACCATGGGGACCCCCCTTCTTTTTTTTCTTTTCATCATGTCCGCCCCTCGTGGAAATCCAGTCAGCCTCCCAAAAAGATTACTAAAACTGAAGGAGATAAAGGAAGAACCTTTTACGGCCTTTCGGAGGACCTAAGTCCTCCAAAATACTAGAATGGCCAAAAGGCTAAAGACCCAATCTTTTGGCCCTTTTAGCCTTTCAGAGGACTTAGGTCCTCTAAAATACCGAAAGGGCCGAAAGGCCAAAGACCCAACCTTTCGGTGATTTCAGAGTCTGAAATCACCGAAAGGCTGAAAGTTCTTGGTCTTCATTCATTTTTTCAGCCTTTCAGGGTCTGAAACCCTGAAACCGCTGACATCAGCCTGCGAGTTATAAAAGGGGTGACTTCCTCTTTTCATTTCACTCTGCATTTTTTCTACTCGTAATCTCGCTCGCGACTCCGCTTATTTCACCTCACTGACCGCTTCCACCTCCAAGCCACTTGGTTTCCCTCCCCTACTCATTCGTCCAAGGCAAGTCCTCCTTGCCCTCTTTTTGTTTCTTGCTTTTGTCTAGGTCTAGTTTTTGTTTTTCTTTTTGGTGCACCTAGTACTTGTCTAGCCTAGGGCATTTCATTTTGTCTCCCTTTCAGACTTATGTGTCTTCGTGCGTTGACAGGGAAGTCCCTCCCTATTGACCCTAGGGTTTTCTAGTGTCGTTGATTCTAGGTTTAGGGTTTTCACATTTTTGTTAGTCGCTGCACTTACCATGGTTTTTCGGCCTCCGAAAGGCTGAAAACTAGATCTTCATTTCTTTCCAAGTGTCATTTTCGGACGTTTTGAACTTTCGAATGTCTGAAAGGTCGAACATGCAAAACCTTTGATTAGTCCATCTTGGTTCTTCACTGTATTCAGATGATTCAGCACCCTGGAACAAACCCCTCCCAATTTGGCCTCCAAAACTCTGAAACTCCGATGGACTTGGCTCTCCCATATACTTATTCACAATTTTGGACTTTTTGATATCCGAAATAGATTTCAGTGTCTGAAACCCCAAAAGTGCAAAAAATTGCACTTAACTTTTTTTATTCAGCTCTCTTTACTTGCTTCCATAGTTTAAATTGTTTTTATGTCCAATAAGCTACTGATATTTGTCTTTTCTTGTAGGAATGACTGAATGCAAGATAGCATCTCCAATGAAGTATCAATATAAGGGGAATCCCCCTAGCTCAAAGGTGGGGAACAAACACAATGAGATAACCGATACCAATATTGGGAATGTGGATTGGAATGAATTCCTAACTCAGTGCTCCTAATCAGCCAATAGATATGAAGATTTCACCTCATTAGTCTTATCACAGCTAGTAAATGCAGCCGCACACCCTGTCATTGTTTCATCTTAAGAATTGATCATCGCCTTTGCTCATAATCACAATTCAGATAAAAGGGTGGTAGTAAACTCTAAGGACCAAGTGGTGCTAGAAATTAGGCCAGACATTATTGAGGACATCTTTCACCTTCACAAAGGCATAGACAATTTCTATGACTTTAATATTGAAAATGGGATCAAGTGGTTTGGCAACAAGGAGCAAGCTGTGAATGAGATGATAAATAAGGAATACCTCAAACAACCACTTCCCAAGAACAAACTGGACAAGATAGACCTCCAGAGAGGTTATATGAAGGATGATATCCAGGCATCTATAACAATGATAAGCAGGGTGTATGGGTTACCATAGTCCACCCAACTCGAGCACTGGATGATCCTGTTGATAGAGAGGATCAGGGAATGAAAGGAAAGATTTGACTGGGGCACTATTATTAGTGAAAATCTGGATGAGCAGTTGACAGCAGTGAAGCATAACCCCAGGTTCTATATGAGAACTTACATAATGTACCTACTGGCTACATGGGTGAATTATCCTGGCCTCACCAAGAGGGGAATTTTGAATGATCCAGACACATGGCCCCATATTGTATACCCATAGCTGGTAAAAGGAGAAAGCATGCCCGAGGATTCCCCAAATTATAGGATAGTCAATGATGCATTAATTTTTGCAGTCATCCAATCTATTGAGGGTGACTTTGCTAAAAGGATGTCCAAAGAGGCTGTTGCTTAGGTAAGGGCCATTGGGGCCTATTTCATCTAGTTCAGGACATTCACGTACATTTTGATAGCTAGGTCAACCATACAACCAAAGAAGC
The DNA here is from genome assembly GCA_018584345.1 of Thuja plicata. Classification (NCBI taxonomy): domain Eukaryota; kingdom Viridiplantae; phylum Streptophyta; class Pinopsida; order Cupressales; family Cupressaceae; genus Thuja; species Thuja plicata. The sequence continues at coordinate 93,864 of MU227201.1, read as the reverse complement.
TACCCAGGTATCCATATAACTAGATAATCATATTGGAGATGGCCAGGCAGCTCGTGGATGCATACGAGCACATCAAGCATAAGAAGAAGCACTGTTGGGACTTTCCCATCTCTTTGGGACCCTATACACTGCAGGACATGAAGGTCTGCAAATCCCTTTCTTTTGAATGGGCTGATTGCCCCTTTCAATTTTACAAGATAGTGTGAGCTAGTTTTGACCCCATAGGTACTTATACCCATATCGTCGACAGATTCTATGTACATGAGCCACATTTGGAAGATCATTGGATAAACTGTATAGATGACCATGAGATTAGAATCTGAGATTACTACAGAATGAACCTAGCTCTGGAAAAAGAGGTGCTGAAGGTTCCTATTTCCCTAAAGATATGGGAATGTGATTTAGAGGATGTCTTAGAAGAAATTTACACACAAGATAAGGTGTATGACCGGCCAATCATGAACGTCAAGGTAGACAAAGACGAAAATGATGACATAGACTTCAGGGCAAGGCACGTGATAAAAACCACCAAATCTTGGATCAAGAAGCCACACTAGATGAGTCCAATCCCAATGAAGACAATAATGGAGCCCCCCAAGAAAGTAAAGAAACAATGAGGAGAGAAGTCAACAGGTCCTAAATATAAGAAGGCACCCCCTCAGAAGCCAAGAATGGTGTATGGTCATGAACGACCAGTTTAATATGGCTCCAATCCAAGGCCTAAGAAAACCAAAATGATGGGCTAGATTGACCCACCAGAAGGATTTTCACAACCCTAATTAGGAGAGGGTCCATCCACCTCTAGCCAATCTTTCTTCACCGTTGAGAAGAAAACCTATAAGAGGAAGAAGAATTCTGAATCTCTACAGTTGGAAACTGTACAAGAAGAACCCGAGGAAGAGGATGCAAGCGAGCCCTTAGTCTGGAGGACTAGGTTGTAGAAGAGGAGAGAAAAGGAGGCTACTAAGAAACATAGAGAGGATCCCAAAGAACAGGATGATCCTATAGATCCACTAGGCCCAGATGAATTTATGCTCTCTGATTTTGAAGGACTTAAAGGATTTTCGAATCAGGGCCAAGATAAATACACTGGGGGACCACCACTCATACAACCTCAAGTAGCCCTCACTCCACCACCATTCATACAACCTCAGGTAGCCCTTACTCCTCCACCGATCCAGTTCACCAATCCTCCGGTGGATGTTCTTGCTTCACTAGTAGGCCCTGATTCTACTCCAGGGCCTAAAACCCAAGACAATGGGGTAACTCAGAGTTTAGTAATAGGAAATGTAGCTAGAGGAAGTTATGTTTTCACTCCACCACCCCACCTACTTACTCCACCAACTTCCCTACTGACTCCAACACCTCCTCCTGCACCAACTTTGCCCGCATCTACTACCACTATCTCCTCATCTCCCACTCCAATCATGCCAACACTTATTCCCTCAACCTCAATCATGTCGACATGTGCCACTTTAGCAACCAAAGGAGCAATAGGAACAGAAGACACATCACCTTCTTAGACCTCACTAGAGGCCATGATCGGTCTCAGGTCAGATGTGGTAATTAATTCAACAGCCAACAAAGGTTCGGAGAAGGAAAGGGAAAAGGAGGTCAGTGAGAAAGATAAGGAAGAAGAGGAAATACAAAGGGATGCAGAAGAGGATAGAATGGAAAAGGGAGAAGATGGATAGGGAAGAGGGGCAGAGAAGGAATCAGAATAGGGAATAGCCCCAGGGAAACAAGGCTTGACCTCAATTATCCATATGGAACCACATGAGCTAGTAACTACCTCCAGAGAAGATACATGTATAATTGCGGTGAAGCAAGCTTTCCACCATGCAGACGTGAGTGTGCCTGCTAAAACTATGTCATATGTGACCCAAGACCCTAAGGGTTGATGGATGGTACAAATATCTATCCCACCCCTAAGCACTTCTCAAACCATGAGTTCTTTAGGAGACTATACATTCAAAGAGGTGGACTTGGGGGAGCCAACCAGAGAAGGGAGCAAAACATTAGCAGCGTTGAGACTCAAGCATGCTCTGGGATTCATGAATAAAGATGAAGAAACTATCAAGGCTTTAATAGACCAGAATGAAGCATTGAAAGGGTTCATCCAAAAGATGGTGGTCCCATTGACCCAAATTGTTTAGAGGCTTCATGACAAGCCATGATTGATAAAAGGGCTACACTAGATTTGCCGACAGGATTAACCCCCTCTTTCATCCAGGCGAGTGCCGATTGGATAAATGACTTCAAATAGTTCAGAGAGAAGGAAATCCTGTCAATATTCAGGCCATACAGGACCATCTTGGTTGAGTTTAATTAACTCATTGACCTGGTGGAAGATGATGGGGGGATGGATGCCGAGGTAGCTAAGTGGCAGGAAACTCTCCAGGATTTGGAGATAATTAGAAAGCAACACTTCCAAATTTTGGTCAAAGTCTATGAGGGTGAAGAATTGGATAAATTTGAGACTTGGACCAAGAAAATGGCCAAAATAATTAAGGCCTACATTAAACATTAGGCCCTTGTAGAAGAAAAATGGGAAGAGGTAATAAAATGGGTCACAGATATAAATACCTTCTTCACAAGGGTTGGCCTCAGCATTTACCGAGATGAAAACCAATAGGCTCTGAGGCCCTCCAAGGAAGTGGTCAAACAGTTTAGAGACGTACTAGCCAGAGTCAACACCAAGGAGGCCTTGTAGAAATTGTTCTACATAAAAGATGAAATACATAGAATGTCCTAGCATGGAGAAGAGATTGCGTTCTTTGCTTTTGAATTGACTATCTTCAAAGAGAAGCAAGAACGAAGGGTCACAAAGATAAAAAGAAAAGAGATCAATTTTGAGGAAGTCCAGGAGATAGTGCAAAGGCTTTGGGTAGCTCACCCAGAAGTCTTCACTAGATAAGATTTCAGGGTTCAACAACCATATGGACCGGGCAAGATTTTCACACTTGGTCAAATTTCACCAAGGCAGTATTTTTCGGCCTTTTCGCCTCTGAATTTTTGGCCTTTCGGCCCATATAGCAAAGAATATTTTTTGGCCTTTTAGCCTATGAATATTTCGGCCCTTCAGCCTTCTCAAAGTCTTTTCTGCCTTTCTGTCCATGACAAGTCCAAACTTTTGGACCTCCGAAGTTTGAAGATTTTAAAGAGCACCTGGGAAATTTTGAAGACATTAAAGTTTCATGGTAGAGGTCAGGGTCTGAAACAACAAGGTGTTTTTAGCGAGGTCACTTTTCTCAACACTAGTTCAACTCCAGATTAGATCAATGGACAACTTGAGTTCATTTCAGAGGAACTAAGGGTCTCCTATCAGTTTCCACCGTCAGAAACAGCCCAAATGAAGAATCCAAGAAGAACAACAAGAATCAAGAAGAAGACTCTCAGTTCACAAAAGGAGTTCTCCTTCTTTCTCTCTCTCTTCTCTGGTGGATTTTTCCCTCTTTGCATGAGAAAATGGATTGTAAATGGGTTTAAAATCCATGCAAGTTAGATAGTATCAATTAGCAGTAGTTTCCCTTTAGCAAAGTTCTAGTTTTAGCTTTTATTCTCTAGTTTAGACTCTCTGATGCCCTAGCTTTGAAAATCAGAGTTGTAGATCAAAACTCTATATATTGTAATCAAAACATAATGTAAAGGGCTGACTTTTTAATACAATAAAGATCTACATTGGGTGCTTCATTTGTGGTGTGTGAATTACTGCTATCTATGCAAATTTATTGAATGTATGCTTGCATTATTCTTTACTTTCAAAGAGCCCTTTGTGTTGTTGTGTTTCAAATTCGTGATACCTTTAGTTGGAGTTTGCTGCTGTATATTTGCCTTTCTGTGAAAAATGTGTGGAGGAGATCATCTTTGGTCTTAACGATAAATCCATCTCATGTGCACATCTTGGTGGCTTTGTGATTTGATAGATTTTGAATATCTTGCACGAGTGAATACATCTTCTCTCCAAACACTTGCATCTGTGAAGTAGTGAATTGTGACTTCATCTGGTTTATGCTTCGTGGGTTGTTCCAAATCTCTCCAGCATTCAATTTACAAATGAGGGTTTACAGTGGTTTATGTCCTTAGGATTTCACTTTCTCACAATTTTCTTTACTTCTTGTTACCTTCATCTCTTTAAATTTTGTCTTTTAATTCTGGAAATTACTATCTTGAAAACATAAAATTGCATTTTATTTACAACACCCATATTTGTTAAAATGGAAAATACAAAAAAAAAAAAGAGAACTAACAATATTTTACAGTTTAAATATCTTGAACATACCAGCAAAGGCCTCCTCATGACCAATCACATTTATCTTCAATTAAGTAACCAAGCAGGTTGTGACCCGACCTCGGAGAACCTTGGGAATAACTCTGTTATTCTTTCAAGAGATGAAATCGAATCTCAAGATCCTAGCAAGTTGGCTTGTGTTAAAAAAATGCTCAACAATAAAAATCTGATTATTATTTTAAATAATTGAATCTGAATCTAAGCATATGTGGATATAAATTGTTATATCTTTGGTGTTGTTATGTTTCTGATGTTGTCTTGTCATTCGCTGCAAGTTTGGATAGTCCTTTATTGGATCCTCTGAGCTTGACTGCATCAAGTGGTATCAGATTTGGTTCATTTCTTATGGAGCTTAGGGTTTTTGAAGAACTAGAGAGATGCCTCCAATAATATTGGACCCTAGGGAGATCGTGGATCTTTTTGAGGATGTGGAAGTGAGGATAATAGAAATATTTAGATCTGAGATGGTGTAAATGAAGAATGAAATCATAGAGGGTATCATAAATGCTGGATTATGTAGAGGTCTAAGAACATATGATGGTTATGAAGAAGTTGTTGAAGACTTTGAAGCTACTGGATTTAGTTGAGATGACAGATCTAATTGGATGGAGAGATCTAGAGGAGACAGAACTGATTGTTTGTAGAGATCTAGAGCTGGGTTGAGTACAAGTTACTAAATGGAGGTGTCCAATTTTTCACATACATTGAGACCTGAGGATCTGATTGATTGGATCAATGAGTTAGAAGACTACTTTGAGCTAGAAGAATTGAAGATCCACATAGAGTGAGATTAGCATAGACTAAGTTAAAAGGACATGTTTCTTTATGGTGGAAAGAGTTGCAGAGGGACAAAGAAGAAGAAGGTGAGATGAAGATCAATCGGTGGAGAATCATGGTGGCAAAGATAAAAACTAATTTCATTCCTGTCGACTATGAACTTGAGTTGTTTAAGAAATTGAAGAATCTGAAACAAAAGGAGATGAATGTGGAAGATTATACTGAGGAGTTCTACAAGTTGACTATTCAGTCTAGGCATAGATAAATTTCTAAGGAAAAGGTGGTGAGGTATATTAATGGTCTGAGATTCAATATCCAGGATGAGATTGGTATGTTGAAGATTTAATCGATAGAGAATGCTTATCAATATGCATTGAAGGCAGAAGATAGGTTGAAAAGAAGACATCATGGTAATCCCTGAGGGAAAGAGAAGCAAGAATAGTTGTTAAAAGATAAATTGAAAGTTGAAGATGAACCGAAACCTATTGAATTGAGGAGAAGAATAGGTAGAGGTGTATTCAAAGGTAATTTTTATAACTATGGTGAAGAAGGATATCGGTCATTTGAATTTCGTCTTGCAAAATAGAAGGTCGGTAGTCACCAGAATGTTGTGGTGAATGAGGTTGTTAAGAATGAACCTAAGGTAGAGGGTGTGACTCTCTTGCTTAGGAGAACATTGCTGCCCTCAAAGCAAGCTAATTCTTGTCAGAGGAAGAACTTGTTTAGAACTTTGTGTAAGTCTAATGGTAGATATTGTAAGGTGATTTTTGATGGAGGAAGTACTGACAACCTAGTTGTAGAAGAGATGGTTCAAAAACCTGGTTTGGAAAGGTTGAGGCATCCTTTTCCTTATAGGATAAGTTGGTTACAAGATGTTTGTGCAGAGGTGAAAGAATAGTGCATGGTAAGTTTTTACATTGGTTCACATAGAGATGAAGTATTATGTTACATTGTGGAGATGAGATCTTGTCATGTTTTACTTGGGAGACCTTGGTAGTATGGTAGAGAAGCTATTCATGACTATAAAAGGAATTTATTTACTATCCTGGAAGATGGACAAAAGTCTATTTTGATTCCTTTGAAGGATGAAGACAATGTAAGGAGGAACTTGAGCATTGGTAGTAGATCTAAGATGGTTGTAGGGGTTGGTATAGACATTCAAATTCAAAAATTGGAAGGTACATTAGAGAGTACTAGTGGAAAAAGGAAGAAGAAGAAGAACCAAGGGAAGAGTGTACCGATTGAGGACTTGGAGGACATGTATATCAAGAACTAGTTTTCATTTTACATTTCATGAGGATCATCTTTGCCATGGTTTTTCCATTTTGGGTTTCCACATAAAATCTTGGTGTTCTCTATGTTGGTATTTCTGTGTTCTTAATGCTTACATTTATGTGGATGTTTGATGTGCTTAACTAAAAAATATAAAGTTGTTAATTTTTTTTTGTGAGTTGGCCAAGAAAGGAAAACATTTTATAAGTTGTGGGAATAACAGATTCACCCTCCTCTCATTTATTTGGCATGTTCAACAATGGGTATCAAATATTTTATCCTTGGTGAAGAGCTTAACCACTTGAGGTAGATCCGATGGAACATAAATTTACTATCCCTTTATTTTATGGATCATATTATAGTTCATGGAAATATTAGATGAAAGGATACTTGGTATTGGTTGGTTACAAGACTTGGAAGAATCTAGAGATAAAGTATGTATTTCCTCAGAATGGGCTTAGCACTCAGGATGAAATTCAGGCATATGAGAAAAATGAAAAGGAAATGTATGATATTACTAGTTCTTTATCAAAGAATGAATTAGCAAAGGTTATTTCTTTGAAAAGTACTTATAAAGTTTGGTAAAAGTTGAAAGAGATCTATGAGGGAAATGATAGAGTTAAGTTATCTAAGAAATTATAAGGTAAGAGACATTATGAGAATCTCGAATGGAAGATGGTGAAGATATTAAAATCTATTTTAAGAGGTTTGATAATGTAGTGAATGAATTCAAGAACCAAGGAGGCACTACTATTGATGAATATTTTATGGAGAAGATCTTGATGATATTACTAGATAGCTATAGTGAAAAGATCTCATCAATTGAAGAGGTACATGATCCAAAGAATTTTACTAAAGAACAATTTTTTGGTACCCTAACAACATTTGAATTAAGAAATTTTGGAAGGGATAAGAGCAGGTCTGAAATGACATTCAAAGAAACAAAATTAGATGATGATTCTCATGGCGATGATGAAGAAGAATTTGAAGCACACTTTGCAAGGAGATTGAAGAAAGGTATTGGTAAGTATAAAGGTATTTTACCTCTAAAATGTTTTAGATGTGGTAAAATTGGTCATTTGACGACTAGATGTCTAGGGAAAGGTCCTAGATAGAAGTTTAAGAAGTTAAAAAAGAAGGCTTACTATGTGAATGAAGATGCTAGTATCTCAAATGATGAATCAGAGACAAAATATTATTTGTTTTATGTTGAAGAGGATAAGAAATCAGAAATTGATATTACTAACATTTGTGCTCAAATTGATGATGGTGTTGAAACTTCTTTATATGTTAGAAGAAATAAATATGAATGGTTGATTGATAGTGGTTGTTCATATCATATGAACAGAGATAAAAGTAAATCTATGTCACTTAGCAAGTATGACGGTGGTCTTGTTAGATTTGGTGATGACAAAGAAACTCACATTGTTGGTAAAGGCTCTATTACTTTTTTATGAAAGCAATAACACTAACAATGTCTATTATGTGAAGGTATTGTATCACAATTTGTTGAGTATTGGACAAATGTGTGAAAATGGATATGATTTCATTTTTGAAAATGAAGGTTGTGAAATTAGGAAAAGATCAGGAGATCTAATTACAATCAGGAAAAGAATAGGAAGGAACATGTACCAACTAGAAGTAGCATCATAAGTATGTTTTTTACTATCCCAGACCGATGACAGTTTCCTTTGGCATCATAGGATGTGTCATATAACTTTGATAACCTGGTGAGAATATGCTCATCTTGTGCAATGAGAGATTTGTCTAGACTGTTTAAACTAGAAAACATTATATGCAAGGGTTTTCAAGAAGGGAAGTAGAGAAGAGAATCATTCAAGACAAAATAATATTCATTTATTGGTGTACTAGAGATTGTGCACACTGAACTCTATGGTCCTTCTAGAACAAGGAGTTTTGAAGGTGAAAGGTACTTTTTAATTTTTATTGATGACTATTCAAGGATGACATGGGTTTCTTTTCTTAGAGACAAATCTGAGGCATTTGAGAAGTTCAAGATATTTAAGGCTAGAATACAAAAATGAGTGTGGTAGAAAGATTAAATGTTTGAGATCTAACAATGGAGGATTTATTACATCTTAGGTTTTTTAAATTTTTAGTGAAAGGCATGGTATTAAGAGATTTTTTAGCAACAAGAACACTCCAACAAAATAGTGTTGTGGAAAGATTCAATCAGACAATTCAAGAAGCAACAAGAACTATGTTGAAGGAGGAAAGCCTACTACAAATCTATTGGAGAGAAGCAGTACATATTGTTGTGTATACACTTAACAAAGCTCTATTTTGGAGGAAATATGGGAAGAATTTGTATGATTTATTGCATGGAAGATCACTTACAGTTAAGTACTTCCACATATTTGGAAAAAAATATTATATTCAGAAAGATGAAGACAATCTTGGTAAATTTGATAGAAGAGTAGATGAAGGAATATTTATAGGTTTTTCTACAAGGATCAAAGTGTATCGATGCTACAACAAGAGACTGAACAAAATATTGGAGAGTGTGAATGTGAAGGTTGATCAAAAATTTAAAAAGGTCCCTGAGAAACACATTGAGTATGAATCTGATACAAAGAACAAAAGGAAGGAGGAAAATAAAGAAGAAGAAGATACTCAATAGACACTGATGTCTACAGCAAAGAAACCAAGGTATGTACAGAAGAATCATTCAAAGAATCAGATCATTGGAGACAAGAATAGAGGAGTTGTTACCAAAAGTAAAATCATCTCAAGATCATGATTTGTTATGTTTACTATCATAGGTTGAGCCTAAATCTATAAGAGAAGCTTTTAGTGATCAGAGATGGATTAATGCAATGTAGGAAAAACTTAATTAGATAGAGAAAAATCAGACCTAGGAATTGGTGCCTAGACTGATAGACAAGAATGTGATAGGTACAAAATGGGTTTACCAAAAAAATCTAGATGAGAATGGCAAGGTTGTACATAACAAAGAAATATTGGTATGCAATGGTTACTCACAAATTGAGGGCATATAATTTGAAGAGAATTATTCCCTTTTTCTCAGATGGAGGCAATAACGATGTTCTTGGCATTTGCAGCATTTAAAAGATTCAAGGTTTATAAGATGGATGTCAATTTTGGGTTCCTAAATGGAGAGCTGAAGGAAGACATGTACATTGAGAAACCCAAAGGGTTTAGATTAGATCAGATCCTAGTTTTTTTGCAACTAGTGTGTGGTATGGAAAATTGGATAAATATATAATCATTAAAGGGTTCAAAAAAGGCTAGGAAGACAAAAATCTATACTTGAAGATACTTTCAAACAGAATTTTGATTTTTGTTGTGTATGTTGATGATATCATCTTTGGAGGCAAAGATGACCAGATGTAGATTGGGCAGGTTGTTTGGAAAATAGAAGGAGTGCCAGTGGTAGAGCATTATTTCTTGGCATCCTCATGTTGTTCTCAGGTATTATGGATGAAGAATACCTTGAAGGATATAGGAGTTAGTTTTCATGAACAAATTCCTAACATGTGTGATAATACCAATGCTATAAGTATATCAAATAATCTAGTAATGCATTGTAGAAAAAAAAATATTGACACTAGATATTACTCTAGCAGAAAGAAGGTTGGGGAAATTATAGTTAAGCTTAAGTATGTTCCCACAAAGGCAAAGATAGTAGACATATTTACCAAACCTTTGTGCAAGGATAATTTTGAGTATCTCAAGGGGAAGTTGGGTGCTTTTCCCCTTCCTAGCATTCACTAATGCACCGGTGTGTGTGCATTGGTCTAGTGCTTTACATTCCCATTTTTCTAGATTAGTGCTTGGTGGCTTCCTTGCAAGAGGAGTAGAGTATGTTAGTGAGGGGGAGATTGTTGTGCCCTTTTTCATCATTGTCAAAGAGGGAGAAAGTTGGAGAGAGGTTGAAGTTTTTTCTATGCTTTGTTATTGATGAATGTTGTCATGAATGAAAAAGGTGGAGATTTTTATAATGTGAGGTTGATGTGATCTATTTTTTTGTCACTAATGTTTTCAATGATGTTAACATATCCTTATTCCAGATTCTTAATGTATCAGTTGTTGTGGAACCGACTAGTTTTAGTGTAGTGGTTGTGTATCAGTTGATGTGCTTCAATAGTCTGTATGTTCTGGTTGAGGTTTTCACCAAAAGGTTTTTGTGTGTTTTCTTCATTGGATGCAACATATGGTTGGTTGGATCAGTCTTTTTTGGATGCATGTCCCTTCTTTATTTTGGTCTGAGCTATGAATGTGTAACATGCTAATCATATTTTTTGGAATCGAGTGCTTTGGAGATGGTGTGGTATGTGGACTTGAGTGAGGCATGTTGTAATGTCTAAGGTGGTCCTCATTTCATTCCTTACGACTGCGGTAATTTTTTGGTGTGACCTATTTCAAATTGTCTGGCTGACCTTGTGGATCTCATGATGTTGTGTATATAAGAGTGAAGAGTTTTGTTGTTGGATATTAGGGATTAGTGTTTGTATGTGGATCAATATATATGTATCCGATAAGACTCTTGTGTGGTGATATGTGAAGTAACTATGAATCTTTTTGCAAGAGATATTTTTGGTGGATTCTATCTCTTTTCATATTTTCTTTTAGTGAGCCTTATTGTATTGTCAGTGAGCCTTTGTGTATCGACAGTGAGACTTTGTGTATCAGTAGTGAGCTTTTGTGTATTGCAAGTGAGCCTTTATGCATCTAGAAGTGATCCCTTGTAAAAAACATCACACTAGTGTCCCTTAACAGGTGTTTTACATTTCATGATAATTAGCTTCTTCGTGGTTTTTCCCATTTTTGGTTTCCAGGTGAAATCTTGGAGTTCTCTGTGTCGATGTTTATTTTTTCTTAATTCTTACATTTATGTGGAGATTTGATGTGCTTAACCAAAAAATCTAAAGTTGTTAATACTATTGTTTGTGAGTTGACTGACAAAGGAAAAAGTTTTATAAGTTCTGGGAATAACTAATTCACTCCCCTCTCAATTATTCGGCATGTTCAGCACAAATTACATCTTATTGATGTTTATAGTTATAATTGCGTGTTGCACAATTGATAATTATAGTGATAATTACATGTTGCATAATTGATATTTGCAGTGATAATTACATGTTGCACATATACATTAGCACAATGCATCTTCGTATACAGGTTGGCATATACATTTGGTAAACATTTATATATTCAATTTTGTGGCTTATCAATTATTAGAGAGCACTATTTGTGCTTACAATTATAATATATTTGATGCATGATAGTGATGATATATTGACCCTATTATGCTTCCATAATAGTTTCTCAGATATGAGAAGGAATATTTTTGTAAATAACGGATTACTTTATGCTCATTTCTACAAATGAAGTTATACCTACATAGTGTGTATATCAAGAGAAGCCACTAAAAGTGACGAGGAATACCATAGCACTTTGAATTTAAAACCTAAGGAACAACAATGCATGTACAAAGGAAAATGTCCATTGGTCGACATTGAACATTGTGACAAAGGCATTGAAAAATATGACATAATGTTAGCATGTTTATTTAATTAAAAGTTTGATATGAATTTGCATCGACATTTGGTATATTATATATTATAAATTCTTCAATTTCATTTTGGTTTCTTTTGTAACCCTAAGCTCAAGTCCTCCAGCTAGGGAACAACACAAAACAGTTAGGCATGGCCCATGGAAGTGAGTATGTTTTGGAAAATATTTGTGGTAATCGAGAGAAGCTATGAACTGGAAAATGGTGTTTGGTAACTATGTTTATTATAAGTTGTAGGTTACATCTTTTAGTTACCCTTTTTCTTTACATAGAAAGATAGTGTAAATATTTTTTTCAATTTTTTTGTTTATCTTCAATAAGTTCATTTTTGTTAACAAAATTGAGGTTTTTTATTTGTTATTATTTGGGAATTCTTTGTTTTAACCCTAGTCTCAAGTTGTGTATATTTTTGTAAAAGAAAATTTTGATATAGTTAAGGGATTTTCTTCATATATCTTGTTTCCAGAACCCTTTCTTAGGTCAAGACTTTGTATAGTTAATTATTTTTTTATATTAATGATATGGAGTTAAGAGTTTTGTTATGGGTTTCTCCTTGTTAGGTTTTTATCCTTTAAGCCTCGATTTGATCTTCTTAGTGGTGTTTAACATTATTAAGTGGTTTATCTCATCGAATGTTATAGATTTTTACTATTAGAATGCATTTGTATTGTAACCCTATGTTGGGTCTTTCTTTGTTTGTATACCCATGTGAGAATCTCAATTTTGTGGGTTACAGAGCTTTTTAAGGTTTTTAAAATGTAATATTTGGTTAGTTTGGATTATAATTTGAGAATAGATGAGGATTAAAATGTTTTGAAGAAATATTTCAATTATTTTTAAAAGAGACACAATTTCTAGATTCAATTGAAGATCAATTTTGAAAAAAGGATTCAATTTGCAATGATATATCAGTTACAATTTCACTATTCAATTATAATGTTAATTATTCATAATAGAAGGCATTATATATAAAAGGCATTTTATGTGTGTTCAAATACACAAAGAGAGTGGATATTGTGTGCTTAAGCAATGATTTTTTGAGTTAGTATGATATGATATTGTATGTAAGGCATAGTTATATGCAATGGTGTATTGTAAGGAGTCTTAGATCCATGTTGTACACATGATTCTAAGTCTCAAGTTATGTGAGACAAGAATATTCTTTTGAATGAAACATATATAATACTTTATCTTTGAGAAATCTATTGTTTGTATCAATGTTCAAAATATAGTGAGGCATTTTTTCATTGAAACAACATTGCCAGTGAGGCACATTTCCTGTAAGACACATGATTTGTCAATGAGGCATTGCAAACATAAATTTTTCACATTAAGCCAATCAGGCACTTTCGAGTGGTTTTTATTCCCCATAAGGGATGTCCACTCAAGAAAATATTTGTGTTATGATTTTTTACTTTGATGTGTTTGATTCTCATGTGCATTTGTTTATCATACATTGTTTAGTTTTTGAGTTATCATATATGAACTTATAATATTGTGTTTCTGCATCTTTAATATTGATCTGTCAGTGTCAATTGTCATGATGTCGATCTCAGTTCGATAGAATCTATTATGATGTCCTAATTTTAATATAAGTTGTACTAATTTAAGTTAATGTCTTGAGTTTATAATGTTTATCCAAAATTCTTGATTCTGAGTATGTTTGTTCTAATGGTATATATGCATCAGAGTTTTGAAATATTATTTCAAAGTCATTTAAATTATTATACCACTTATTCAATCCCCCCCACACCCATTATTGGTATTTTACTCCAACAAGTGGTATCGGAGCCAAACCCTTGAACTTGCATCTAGGAGATTCCTAGTAGTGGAGTACTCATTATGGATAAGTGCAAAAGAAATAAAACTCAAAAGAAAAACACTAGTATCAAAACCAATGAAGTCTTGTATCAAGAGAATTCATTTCCATTTTATTCTATAAGTGTATAAAAAGAGATGTCTAATGTAGATTTTGGTGAATTCATTGTTCAAAATTACTCATATTTAGAAGAGTGTGGCAGTGACTCTGAAGGAGTAGTTGATTTTGAAGGAGAAATTGTCTCTTCTATAGAAATTATTAGAAACCTTGAAAGAGAAAACAAGAAACTCAAGGTTCACATTGAATAAATTAAAATATTTGAAGAATATGTAAAGTTGAAGGATAAAGAAGAAATGTGTAAAATTTGTGATTTCCATATGAACGAGCTTAACACTATGAAGAAGAATGTAGAATAGAACTCTTTGTTAAAAGATAATGTCATATGACATAATCTTAAATATGAAAATAGGGATTGAGGAGACTAAGAGGGTATTGGAAGTCATAAAATCTCACTTGGATATTAAAACTTTTGAGTGCCATAAACTTGAAGGAGAAGTTGTTAATCTAAAGAAAGATCCCAAAGAACACAAGATTCAACTAGAGAATTAAGAAATTTAGAATAAATATTAATGCACGAGATGATATGCTATGTAGGAAAAGACATTATAGTGATATTACTTTCTTAGGGTATGAGGTAGGAAAAACCTCTTCAAGTGGAAAAGAGTCAAAAAAAACTAAAACAATCTTTGTATCTGCAAATGGTAAAAGAGAGTATTACAAGGTTAGACAAACCCCAATAAAGAGGATAGATTTAAACAAGTTTTATGTATTACTAAGACTAAATACACCCACAAAGGAAGAGGAAGAAATTATGTATTTGCAAGGTATGATTATTCTCAATTTCATGGTTATTTATACTCATGTTTTGCATATGGTCATAAAGCATTATAATGTTGGATGTATACAAAGAATAAAGTTAAATATTTCAGATATAACGAAAATGGTCATGTTGAAAGGAATTTTTATAGACATATTATAAATTATAATGTTAGATTCATGAGAAGTTATAGGTCCATATACATGTGTTATAGATGTGATGATTTTGATCATAAAGGGAAGCCTTGTAGAAATATTTTTATTAAATCCTCTAAAAACAATAGAACAATGAAAAGAATCAAAATGGTTTGGAAAATAAAAGTATGAAAAAGAAGATAAAGATGATTCTAAGATTTCTCTTTCTGCACAAGAGACACCTTTTAACATATAAGTAGAACCCAATGGGTTTAGGGGATAAATTAAGATAACATTTTTTTTCTCCTAATGAATGATAAACAGTAATTTGTGGGTATTGTGTGGAAATATTGGTCTTTACACTTATGTTTTTTGGTGGAATTAGTTGTTTTAATGCATTCATAATGAGGGCACATTGGATACAAAGTTGAGTTTTTCTATGGTATTTTCTGAAGGTCTGGAACATCACTATATTTTTTGTCACTTGGATTTTTGTGAAGTTGGGCTGAGTATGATGTTTCTAATAGTTGATCTAATCTTTGATAACATGCATCAATACTTAAATATAGAAAGGTTTGTATTTGTTATCAAATAATAATTGCATAATTTCTAAGATTAGACATTGTTATTAATTGCTTTAACATATTGTTGAAAAGTCATGAAGATAAGTTAGAGTGCAGAGAGATGACATGACATCATAAAATGAAACTATAACTTTCTTAATAATTTGATTTATCATGATCAAGTAATAAATAGTAATGAATTTCATTGAAGAACTTTTATCATCATGGTTCACAGATTGCATACCAAAAACTTGTTTTAGACCTCAGTCAATTTATCAAGTTGAATTAATGTTCAGATATTTATCTTGAGGGAATTTGAGAAGTATATTTCCTTCTATATTAATATTACTAAATCTAGTTATATTTATTTACTCTACAAGACATATTGATGACATGTTGGATATATTCGCCATATGAAATGACTTTGTGTCAATAATTATAGTAGTGGATCTTTGACAGGTTTTAATTTATTCCTATGATCAATCCTTTTCAATTATTTACTCAAGGCATTAGAGTAAGGGGGAGCATTTCATGGTTATTCTTCACCCCCTCTTGGCACTTCTCTACTACTAGACATGAATATATGATACATAGGTATATACTATACATCCATGTATACCATATGATCATTTCTAGAGCTCTTATTCATTTTGTGGTTATCTCAGTTTTTCAGTCTCATATGGTTGAGTAACAGTTCATTATTGCTTTGATATATGGAATTGTTGGAAAAAAAAAAAGAGGGGAGCATAGCATTATTCTAGTATACTTCAATTGGTGACTATCACGCAATTAATATTTTTCTTGTAAGGGTTTTGGAGATATGTAAACTAGTTTGGTAATGTGAACTTCTTTCTTTGATCATTTGGACTCCTCTGATCTTCCCCTTCCACAAGAATGTCTAAAATACATGCCTCCTCACTTCCCCAACCTTGATTGGCTCATACCAATCCCCCTGCAATCACCATTGCTATTGTTGCTTCCAGTTACCCTAGCCAGAATGCTCATCACTCGCCTAGGGCCTAGTTTTTCTTGGACTTCCCCTGCACACACAGACTCCACAAGCCATATTTATAGATTATATGCAATTCTCTAATGGATTCCAAGTTCTCATGTAGTTTGAGCCACGACAAGTCCAAAAAAACCCATGATTTACACAACTAGACCAAAACTGGCAAGTGAACTTGCAAAACACAAATAATTTAACAAAACCTAACTAGAATGTACAAACTACCAAAATAAAACAACACAAAGCTTGGAAAATACATTTCAAATTCTATCCAATCATTCTTTTATTCCATTCAATCCAATAAAGTGATGGATGATGGCACTGTCACAAAATTACACTGCAAATTGGTTCTTCCTTGCAATCAGTCTGTACAATATGAGAACTCACTGTTAGATTAGGGTTGGATTCAACTTATATACTCCTATCCCACCTTTCTGGACCATTTGGTTGGTATTTAGGCACCTTAATGGCCGATTCCTAAAATCTAGGAAATGTCGTCATGACAACTTTGACAACTTTTGTCAAAATTGTCATTTTCACAACTTGAGTGTCTTAATTAGTTCTAAACTTTACAAATTGACCTCAAATGGCTATAAAACAACAAAACATTAAAAATTTCCCAATTTGACACTTTGGTCAACTCTTTGACTTTTGAGTTGACTTCTAGGCCTTATACTCCTAGAATCAACTAGACTCAAACAACACAACCCTAATCTTTCCAAACCTAAACCACACCTCAAACACACACTAGGGACTTTATGCTTAGTCCTTATTCATGGATGGTTGGACAAACCAACCTACAAGCCAAAATTGAACAAGATCTTTTAATAGACCTCAAGGGTGCTCCTGCACCATACTCCCCCCTGCAACAGACAAGTTAAGGAACTTTTGGTGACAAGAAATCCTCACTGATTCCATGTTTCTTGAATTCACTTTCAGCTATCCAAGTGGATTTTGACTCTAGTTGTTGCTTCCACTTCACCAGATGCTCCATGTAGATCTTATGTCTTGTTTTCTTTTTCACCCTTGAATCCAATATCTTCTCAACTTGTAGTTTTCCCTGTTCTAGAGTCTTGAACTCTCCCATGTCCTTAATGATCTATGTTATGGACTACATCTCATCCATATCTGGCCCCTTATACTTGATCAAATATTTCACATTGAAGATTGGAGAAATTGACATCTCCTTGGGTAACTCTACCTTGTATACATTAGGTCCATACTTTGCCAATACCTTACAAGGTCCAATTCATTTCATTTGTAGTTTTCTGGGTATCCCTTTTTGTATTCTAGCCTTATTCAGGAACACCATGACTAATTCACCCACCTCAAATTGTAATTCTCTTATTCCCTCATCTTTCTTTGCCTTCAAATTTTGATTTGCCTCCATCAAGGTCTTTTACACTTGCTCATGAACTTCCTTCATTGATTGTGCAAAATCATCAACATACCCACTAATTCCCTCATATCCTTTAAGGTCTTTGAGTTCCATAACACCCCTTGGATGTGCCCCATATACAATTTCAAATGGTCTCTTCCCTGTAACTCTGTTTGTACTATCATTATAGGAAAATTCTTCCTGTGGAATAACTTGCTCCCAACCTTGTCCATACACCTTAGTCAAACATCTAAGCAATTTTCCAAGTACCCTGTTGATTAATTCATTTTTCCCATCTATTTGAGGATGATAGGTAAATCCATGAGACAAATTTGTCCCTAACCTCTTCCATAGGGTCTTCTAGAACTGCCCCGTGAACTTTACATCCATGTCTGCAACAATGCTCATTGGTAGGCCATGAATCCTTACCACTTCTTTGAAGAACAAGAAGGCAATATGGCTAGAATCATGTGTTGTTTTACATGGTATGAAGTGGCTCATTTTACTAAACCTATATACCACTAAAAATACACTATCTAAACTAGTTGGAGTTCTAGGTAACCCCACTATGAAGTCCATACTTATGCACTCCCAAGGTATTCTTGGGATGGGTAATGGTTGGTAAATTCCTGCATTAGATAAAGTGCCTTTAGCCTTCTGACATATGCCACACTGCTCCACATATCTTCTCACTTCCTTCTACATTTTTGGCCACCAATAGAATCTCTCTACTAAGCCCAAAGTCTTATTCAATCCAAAGTGTCCAGTTAGGCTTCCATTATGCTTCTCTTGGATAAGGTCCTCCCTCATTGAACCTCTTGGAACACATAGTTTCTTGCCTTTGAATAGAAACCCATTTTGCAATGTATACTCTGCAAACTCACTATGAAATTGATTCTCAAGATTTTGACACGCCTTATATATCTCTGAGAAATATGAATCTCCCTCATATAGGTCCTTAAAACCTTCAACCCATGTACTTTACAACTGAATCTCCTAGATGGTAATTAGTCTTCTACTAAGGGCATCTGCAACTTTGTTTTGCACCCCCTTTTTATGCTTGATGGTAAATGTGTAGGACTGTAGGAATTCCATCCACTTGATGTGTCTCAAACTGAGCTTGTCTTGAGTGTTGATGTAACTCACAACTTGGTTGTCTATGAAGACAACAAACTCCTTAGGAAAAATATAATTCCTCCACTTCTTTAAGGCTTGCACAAGATCATATAGCTCCAAGTCATAGGAACAGTACCTAGACTTATCCTCATTTAACCTTTCATTGAAAAAGGCCACAGGCCTACCTTCCTGACTTAAGATAGCTCCCACTGTAATACTACTTGCATCACACTCCAAAATGAATGGCTTATCAAAGCTTGGTAATAGAAATATAGGTTTAGTAGCCACTTCCTTCTTCTATCTCTCAAATCCATCATTGGCTGCCTTTGTCCATACAAATTTTGTTCTTAACCCTCCTTTTATAGTATCTAGGACTGGAGCACAAATCTCACTAAATCTCCTAATGAACTTCCTATAGAATTTGGCTAACCCATGGAAGCTTCTAACTTTAGTCCTTGTCTTAGGATTAGGCCAGTTCAATATGGCCTCTACCCTCTCCTTATCCATCTTTAAGTCACCCTTGGAAACCAAAAATCCAAGGTAGACTAACTCTTCCTTCATGAACTCACTCTTCTCAAGGTTTATGATGAGTTTCTCTTCCTACAGCTTCTTCAACACTAACTCCAAGGGTCTCATATGGTCTTCCTTTGTTTTACTAAATATGAGGATGTAATCTAAATAGACAACTACAAAGACTCCTATATAGTCCTTCAAAACTTCATTCATCACCCTCATAAAGGTTCTTGGTGCATTGGTAAGCCAAAGGGCATCACTAACCATTCATTAAACCCCTCTGTAGTCTTAAATGCAAACTTCCACTCATCACCCTCTTTCATCCTAATTTGATAGTACCCACTCTTCAAGTCAATTTTAGAGAAGTACTTAGCACCCCCCAAACAATCTATCAAGTCTTCTATTCTAGGAATTGGAAATCTATGCCTGATAGTTATCCTATTTATTTCCCTAGAATCAGTACACATTCTCCACTTACCTCCTTTCTTAGGAGCCAACACCACTGGGATAGCACATGGGCTAATGCTCTTCCTTATCAACCCTTGGTCCAAAATCTCTTGGACTTGTCTAGATATCTCCTTATTTTTCTCTGGTGTCATCTTGTATGCAGCCTTGTTTGGAAAAGATGCTCCTGGTATGAAGTCATTTTGATGACTTATCTCCCTCTTTGGTGGAAATGTGGCTGGTGTATCCTCACTAATTATGTCCTTGAACTGGTCTAGTATTTCTCTCACCTCTTGTGGTATAGGTGCCTTCTCATGAGACTCCACCTCCTTTGGCTTTAGCAAGATTGCATAGCCAACTTCTTCCTCCTTCAGATCCTTTAGAAATTATTTCCCACTCAATAACATGGCACTGGATTCTTCCTTCTCCATTTTCTCCTCCTCTAAGATGGACTGTATCTTGTAAGTGACCCCATCTTTCTTAAATGTATACTTTTTATCCTTCCCATTATGGACTGCATCTCTGTCATACTGCCATGGTCTGCCAAGAAACAGATGGCAAGAATCCATTGACAAAACATCACATAGTATCTTGTCATGATACTTTCCAATAGAAAATTCCACCCACACTTTCTCATTGACCAAGATTTTTTGGCCCATGTTCAAGCACATGACTTTGTAGGGACATTCATGTGGAATTTTGATGAGCTTTAACTTCTCTACTACCTCCTCTGATATAACAATCTCTATAGATCCTAAATCAATGATCACCTTACATACTTTCCCCATTATCTTGCACTTGACCCTAAAAAGAGCCCTTATTTTCTTGTGTCCATCCTTAGTAGGCTCTTTAATTAGTATCCTCCTAAGCATCAAACTCTCACCTTTCTCTGAATCCAAACTGACCTCTGAATTCTTGGTGTTGTCCTCCTCGTGGACATAATTGATCCTGTTTTCTCCTTGTCAGGATGTTGGCTTATCTGGACACCTATATGTAGGGTGCCCCAACTGTCCACAGTTGTAACATTTCATGGAGGAGAAATGAGATCCCCTTCCAAATCCTCCTATCTTTCCTCTGCCACTATTGTAATAACCCCTTCCTCTATTATTGAATCCACCTCTATTACTGTACTCCTACCCTTGATCTACATATCTAGAGTCTTCTTAACTCCTACTATCATTGCCTCGGCCACTTGTGCCTCCTCTATGGCCACCTCTGTTATATATGCCCCTTCCTCTACTTTTGGAGCTAGAATCTTGTCTTTTCCTTAATTTTTCTTCCACCTTCAAAGCCATTTGAAAACAAATATGAATGGTATTCAGAGTGAAGAGGCTAAGCTCTTCTTGGATGTTCCACCTTAATCCATTAAGGTATCTTTCCACTCTAATTCTCTCTGTCTCTTGGATTCTTGATATAAGACAAAGTTTTTGAAATTCTTCGGTATAGGCTGCCACATCTAGGTCTTTTTGCCTAATATTTTGCCTCTTCTTATGCATTTGGATGTCGTAATCCTCTGGAAGGTAATAATCCTTCACTTTTGCCACCATTTTCTTCCAATTTTTTATGGGCTTCTTTCCCTCTTTCTCCCTTTCTTCCTACAAGAACTTCCACCATGTAAGTGCTTGCCCTCTTAGCCTTGACTTGACTATCTTCACCTTTTGGGCTTCTATAATCCCATCACACTCAAAGTGATTCTCCATCCCTTCAATCCATTCCATAACCAACTCTACATCCACCTTACCAGAGAAGACTGGTTTCCCTTCTAGAGTCTTCCCACTCAATTCTTTGAGTTCTTTGAGGAATGGTTCCTCAGGTAGAGAAGGATCAGGCTCTGGTTCTATTTCCTCTTCTAATGGAGATTTTCCCTTATCTAACCCTCCATGCACTTCTTCTCTCAGTTTACTAGTTGTCTTTGCAACCTCTACCATTTTGATCTTCATTTCCTCCATTGCTTCTTCAAGAAGCCTATTCTTGATTTGTTGCTCTGAAAAATATTTGGCCAACTCTGTATTGGTCACCATCCTGGACTCACCTATGGACTCACTCCAATCTGACATACACCAATTCAATCACCCAAGCCTTTCAATGGCTCTGATACCAATTTGATGGTGAGAACTTCTTCCTAGAGCCTATTGGCCCTCTCCAAGACCTTTCTTTGGGTCTCTCTCTTAGGGTCTCCTTATCTATCCTAACTAGAGGATTCTTTCCTAATCCTCTCACTCACTAAGAACTACCCAGCAACTTCAAACTCCTCATTATACCATACTCCTTAGCTTTCCTACAGCCATAGCTTCACAAGCTTCCTAACACTTCAATGGTGTCAATTACCTAAGGATCAAGTTTTCAACTCTTCTTAGGTCTATCACAACTCCTATGGATCCAATTTGGTGATTCCCATAACCATTTTCCAATCGAGTTCAAAATCTAGGCTTTTAGGCCTTGTAGCCTTTTTAGGCCTATTAGCCCTCCAAAACACTGAAAATGTGTTCTTGCTCCCACAAACCCTTAACAAACCCAAAAACCAATTGGATATTCTTTGTGGGTTTTTCCTTCCCTTAAGGATTCACTCGGTCTCAAACCCTAATGGTGTCCGTATAGTAGATTTCTACCAAACCCCTAAAAATAATGGTTTTGGAGACATGTAAACTGGTTTGGTAATGTGAACTTATTTCTTTGATCATTTATACTCCTCTAATCTTCCCCTTCCACAAGAAGGTATACAATACATGCCTCCTGACTTCCCCATCCTTGATTGGCTCATACCAATCCTCCTGCAATCACCATTGCTACTGTTGCTTCTAGTTACCCTAGCCAAAATGCTCATCACTCGCCAAGGGCCTAGTTGTTCTTGGACTTCCCCTATACACACACGCTCCACAATCCATATTTATAGAGTATATACAAGGCTCTAATGGATTCCAAGTGCTCATGGAGTTTGAGCCACGAGAAGTCCAAAAAAACCCATGATTTACACAACTGGACCAAAACTGGCAAGTGAATTTGCAAAACATAAATAATTTAACAAAACCTAACCAGAATGTACCAACTACCAAAATAACACCACACAAAGCTTGGAAACTACATTCAAAACACTATCCAATCATTCTTTTATTCCATTCAATCCAATAAAGTGATAAATGATGGTACTGTCACAAAATTACACTGCAAATTGGTTCTTCCTTGCAATCAGTCTGTATAATATGAGAACTCACTATCAGATTAGTGTTGGATTCACCTTATATACTCCTATCCCAACTTTCTATACCATTTGGTTGGGATTTAGGAACCTTAATAGCCAATTCCTAAAATCTAGGAAATGTTGTCATGACAACTTTTGTCAAAATTGCCATTTTCACAACTTGAGTGTCTTAATTGGTTCTAAACTTTACCAATTGACCTCAAATGGTTGTAAAACAAAAAAACATTAAAAATCTTCCCAATTTGAGACTTTGGTCAACTCTTTGACTTTTGAGTTGACTTCTAGGCCTTACTCCTAGAATCAACTAGACTCAAACAACACAACCCTAATCTTTCCAAACCTAAACCACACCTCAAACACACACTAGAGACTTTATACTTAGTCCTTATTCATGGATGGTTGGCCAAACCAAAATACAAGCCAAAATTGAACAAGACCTTTTAATACACCTCAAGGGTGCTCCTGCACCACACTTTCAAAAGCCACCTTTTTAAGATCTATTTTTAGAAAGTGTGTAAGGGTGTGGGGAAGGCCAACCAATAGGAACTCACATTTTTCCCAAGGAGTTGGGAAGTGTGTGAGAATCCTTTTAGAAAAACTAGGTAGAAACTTGGATTTGTTCACCCATTCTCTAATTTTAGAGACCACTAAGATTTGGGAGGATTGGGTCTATGATAGAAGACGCAGGAAATTGGAAAGCTCTCCTAGAACTTAAGATTTATCATAGGTGGAGTAGAAGTTGGCTCCATTTTCTCCCATGCAGTGTTATGTATGTGTCTTATGTTGAGAAAAAAATTGTTTTACTATAAGATGCATTCCACTTTCATGTATGTACTTGGAAGGGAGTTTCTAAGATTGTTGGTTATCATTTTTCTTTTAATCTTTATGTTTTATGTTTATGGGAGTGCAAGGCAAGAATCACCCTTGGAAGGGAAGAGCAGCCTTGGGGTGAAGGGAATATTGCACAGCCCATATAGTGTATAGTCTCTTTTCTGGGGAGAGAGTGTTAAGAATGGATTATGGGGTCCATGAAGTTGATATTTTTTTTGTAAATGGGGGTCATAAGGTGAGTTTGAGCCTATGGCCATTGGGGCTCATAAGGGATGTTAAAGGGCTGAGAAAATTGCAAAATGTAGTTTATGTGTAAGCCTTGTGAGGGCATTGGTACTATGTTTTTTTCATATTTCTCCTCTTGGGTACTTGGTCCACCTTCACCCCTGTGTAAGTCAATCAGTGGCTTTTGTGATAGCCATGGGTTGGGAATTTTGTGTTTCAATGAATGTGGTGTAAACATTGATGTTGCATGTGCATTGTGTATGGTTGTAAACAGTTTGGTTCTTAGCTATCCTAGCTTGGGGGTGGCCTTGTAAAGGACTAGTTTGGGAGGTGAGCCTCTGTGGTCTTTACATTACTTTTTATTTGCAAGTCTGCACTAATGCAAAGATCAGATGAGACATTGTGTCAAAGAAAAGAGCATTGTTTCCCCATATTACTAAATTTTACATTTTCTTACGTTAAAATTTATTCCTATTTTTGTAAAGGATTTAATTCCTTGTGTGGAGTTTTACTATTAGTTTGTAAAATAAATTGATTCAATTGTTTAGTTAGTGACATTCTAAAAGCCTATATAGTTGCAGAAAAATAAATGTAAATATGGAGATTTTAAATGTTTTATATTAGTTGGTAGAAAGGAAATAAGAAGAAAATGTTTTGTTTCAAGTGTAACAGTTGTATGTGCAAGTCTGATTCTATGCATTTTACTTTATTGTTAGTATGCTAGTGAAAAGGGAAAAGAACCTGAAAATATGGAAAACAAATTTACATTCAGTTTTAATACCCACTGTCATTTTTATGTATTTACATGCTTGAAATGTGCTTCCTCATAAATTTTATGAAGTTACAGCTTATTGGTAAAGAAGAAGAAAGAAATTTTGTTTTTTTTTAAGAAAATATATATATGTTCTTGATAACAACAGTTTTTGTATATTTGTTGATGAAGTTGTGGTGTAGGAACTATAAACAAGAAATCTGATGTCATTGCAATTTTAGAATAAACCATTCAGAAGTATAGCAGCATCACAATATGGTTAGCTAAAGGAATATTGGGAAAACATTGATGTTATACTGCTGTGGTATTTCATTACAGTATATGGACCAGTCACAAAATATATATGCATGGAATCTATTGTAATTTTATCTATTAATTTATATATACCTATATGGTTAATTAAATATACAACTCAAAATTCTATCACTGATTTTTACCCTTAGATATCTATAGCTATAATATTTATATACATTTATAAGGTTATGTAAACATAAGGAACTTTATTTATATAAAACATGTATACAAGATCCTATTATTTTATGAAGGATACTCTGTCCACTGAACTTTGGAATTCATACTTCCTCCCTACCCTTTTTAAAGGAAGCCTCGAGTTTCAAAATTTGCACTTTATCCTTGCATTTTCCAAAGTAATTATCTTCCTTTAACTTCCAGCCTT
The DNA here is from genome assembly GCA_018584345.1 of Thuja plicata. NCBI lineage: Eukaryota > Viridiplantae > Streptophyta > Pinopsida > Cupressales > Cupressaceae > Thuja > Thuja plicata. The sequence goes on along the minus strand of MU227201.1, from coordinate 68,414 downwards.
CCCTTCGAAATTTTGGGATTTTTCCTTTGAGGATTCCATTCCCGATCTCCTTTAGGTTATTTCCTTAGTAATATCAGAAACTTGTTAGAGTAATATTCTATCGAGGTTACTAATTTAAATCCTTATGATCTAATTAGTAACTTCCCTATTCACTCTAGTTGGCTTAAGCTAACCTTAGGTAGTTTCTATTTCTGAGTTAGTTTCCCTTTTAGGGTTTCAACATCCTTTATAAGGATTGTCTTCTTTGTATTTCATAAGGATTTGTAATTCAGCATTGTTGATAATATAGAATCATTCTTTTCAACATGATGTCTCCTCTTTCATTTTGGCCGCCATAGCTGTCTGAATACTTCTATCCTCTTTCTGTCTTCTTCTTCTATGTAACAGATTTGCATGCAGGTGATCTTGGTTGCATTGCGTATCAGCAATCTCAACATGGTATCAGAGCCATCTTGCTGCCGGCTGTTCGAGTTCTTATGAAGCGTTCGAGGGTTTGGTTCTTTCTCTGGCTTTTC
>MU227201.1:15871-38215 GCA_018584345.1 Thuja plicata | reverse complement strand
GAGTGACCGATTCTATCCCGGCAACTTCAAACTAGTTCAACACAAACCCTAGGTGATCAAGCTAGATTCGGGTTTAATGGATTAGTTCAAAGTTGGGTGTTTGGAATAGTCACAGATGATTGGGAAAGTGTTTATGGCCTTCTAATGTCTTGGCATGGTCAACTCCTTGACCTCTGTCCACCACCGACTATAGATTTTTGTTCCTTCTTTCTCCCACTGGCTAAACATGCTAAACTTGATTAGCCTAGGGCATCAAACTTGAAGTGGTTCGAAAACCTCCACAGCTCTGAGTGTTGGATAAATGAAAGCATATTTCCCTCATTTTATTTTCATCTAGTGGCATGGACAATCCAATGGTGAAAATACAAACTACGTTGAAATAGATTAAATGAATTCGGGAGGACAGTGTGCATCAATGGACTGGCAGTGGATGTTAATTCATCTAACAGTTCATGGCAGACAAATATAATGAAACACATAAACTATTTAAATGAATGAAAAATACCGAGGATGCATCAAAAATAATTTCACCACGAAGATGTATAAATGAATTTGCAGGGTTAATAAGCTATTTGTTCATCACAAGAATGAAAGTGCCACAAATAGAACAAGAGAAGACAAAAGGAACATACTCTGAACTGTGAATCTTTTGTATTCCAAATAGTGCTTCCTCCTTCATGCTTCACCCTTGATCAAATTCATCGTGATTCCCCAAATAGTGCTTCCTCCTTCGCACTCCGCCCTTGATCAAATTTTCCATGCTTCCCCAAATAGTGTATTCCAAACAGTGCTTCCCCAAATAGTGCTTCCTCCTTCACACTTTGTCATTGATCAAATTCATCGTGCTTCCCCAAATAGTGTATTCCAAATAGTCCTTCCCCAAATAGTGCTTCCTCTTTTTCACTTTGCCCTTGATCAAATTCACCGTGCGTGGAATAATGAAATGTGAAACCTTTTTTTTTTAATTTATACCCATGTTGGTCGAAATTCCAACCAACACGGGTATGGATTAAATAAAAATAAAAGCTTTCCTTCTATAATCCAACCAAACAAAACCTTTTTATTTTTTGGTCGCATTGTTTGGTCAAAAAATAACGTCAAATGTACTAGTGGAGACATAACAAGTATCTTTCTGATGAATCAGAGATACCTCCTAGATTACTACAATTTCAACAAGGAGAGACATCTTGTAATCCCCTATTTGATCAAGATTCAGCCCCAATGGATGCTCCTCATCAAGGATGGAGTAGAGATTTTGAAGAATACAACAATGAACAAAACCAAAAAGACCAAGATAGTAGTATTAAAGAAGAACAACATATCAACCATCCTTTGTTTGACTCGGATAGTAATGAAGATGTACCCAAGAAAGAATACAACAGGCTCAAATAAAGTAGAAAATTCCAAAGGATATTGGAAAAGATCATTGATGAAGACAAGGCTAAATACTTCCTACATCTAGCATCTCTTGGATTCAAACTCCCTAAATATTATGATGTTGAAAGACTAAAAGGAAAAAGAGATACCAACACCTATCTCTATTCTCACCAAACAATTGACCTTAATGCAATCCAAACTTGCAATACTCAAGCAAGAAAAGGTCAAACCAACAAAAAAATACTCTTTGGATAATATATGTCCATTTCCTTTTGACAAGAGTATCAACATGGTTCCCTTTCCTCCCAACATGGCAAGACCCATATACGAAAAGTACATGGGAGAAACTAATCCACATGACCATGTGAAAGATTTTTGTGCTCTAATCATTGAGTACATGCATGAACCTACCTACCTAATGAGGCTCTTTCTGGGAAGTCTAGGTGGAAATGTTATGTAGTGGTTCTCCAAACTCACACCAAGTTTGAAATATTTTAAGGATTTAATCCAACATTTTGTTCAACATTACTCCTATAATATACAACATAACATAAATATGATGGATCTATGTAGCACAAAGCAACTGACCAGTGAATCCTTTACACACTTTTTACAAAGGTGGAGGAAATTCTTTGCTAGGTACTCAAGAGAAATACCCAAACCAGAAAATATGGAAATCTTTAGTAACAACTTGGTACCCAAAATGAATTATGCTTTGAAAATGCAAGATTCACCTAGCTTTGATAGAATGATCAAAAATTCTATCCGTATCGAAGAGGTCATGGTCAAGAAAGGAGAAATCACACTCCAAAGTGATAATAAACCTACCAACTACAACAACAAGCCTAAGTGGTGGAAACAAAACAAGTATTTTTTAAATGATGGAGTGGTAGATGCATCCAATGCTAATCCTAAACTAGCGGTGTTCAATCTAACAAATAACTTACAAGTGAACAAAGAAGCTAAGGTAAAAACTACAATACCAAGAGAAAACAATGAGAACAAGAAGAGTAAACCATGGACTATACCTCAAAGAACATTTAATCCATTGGGATAACCTCTTGAGATAGTTTTGAAGACACTCTTGGATAAAAAAAAAATCCTCACGATACCCGATTCAAGACCTTGGGAACCAGAAGTTAAACCAAGATGGTGGAATGACAATGTTTATTGTGTCTTTCATAAGAACAAAGGACATAAGACTAATGACTATCTTAAACTCAAACATGTTATACAAGACCTTATTTAAGGAGGTAAAATAAAATTGGAAGGACGTCCACTAACAAAGATCACATGATGTTTAACAAACCGTTCCCTAATTACAAAAAAAGGGAAAGCTTCTAAAGGAAAAGGAAATAGAGTGAATTACACCTACTCCAATAACGATAATGTGATCAACATGTTGGACATTAAAATAAAATCAATCAATGTGATCACTATCAAAGGTTCTAAAGACACATCAACACAATCAAACATGGTGACTCGAAGCCAAGCACAAGTCATGATCAAAGGAGCTAACTCCTCATCAAAAGAAATGACATCCTCCAAAGTACCTGTTGTCACAATCCCCAAACCAGTAGCAACAAGACATATAGTTACCATACCTTCTGCAAACTATAACTTGGTGGATCAATTGCAAAGAACCTTAGCTCAAATTTCTATATTTGAGTTACTAAAAATCTCCTCAGTACATAGGGAATTTCTCAAACAAGCCCTACATTCTGAAAATGTTCCAAAAGACATTGATGTAGACAAGTTCCAGGAAATGGTAAATCATATTTCAGCACCACACTACCTCTCTTTTTTAGAAGAAGATGAAAAATCCCTGACTCATCTGCATAACCACCCCCTTCACATTGAAGTCCTGATTCATAAATCCCATGTCAGATGTGTATTGATAGATGGAGGCGCAAGGTTGAACATATGTACTCTTGATCTAATCAAGAAGTTGGGTATTTTAGAACCGACCATTGATTCAAGGAGTAAGATAACTATCAAATCTTACGATGAAGAAGAAAGATCATCCAAAGGACTCATTGTTCTACCAATTAGAATAGGACCAATTGAACGCAATGTAATCTATCAATTTCTCAATCTACCATTAGCCTATAACATAATATTAGGGAGACCTTGGATACATGAAATTCAAGCAGTTCCATATACTTACCACCAATGCATCAAATTCCCACATAATGGGGTGGAAGTAACAATTTCTATAGATTCCAACTACACTTGCAATAATGTTAAAGCAGATAGTATGGTTCCTCATAATAAGGAAGTATCAAAATAATCTATACCTTAAACTACTAAAGACATGGTGATGAGAACCTTTGAAAGTACCTAAAACTTGAAGAAACTAGCATGGGGGAATACAAACTAGACATGACTCCATCACTAGCTAACATTCCCATCTCTCCAAGATCTTATGGGAAACCTTCCTCATCTTTCACACCTACTGCATCTAAGGAACCAGACATTCACAAAGAAACTAGTATGGTTAGAGCCTCTACTTCTCAAGAGGATGAAAAAGAAGAAAAATTAGTCTTGGCTTGGCTCTATAAAGGAGAACTGAAAGAAAATGAGGTAAAACATGTGGAGATATCCCCAGATAAGTATGGTAAAGGATATGACCTTCTTAAATGAATGGGATACAAAGGGAAGGGACCTTTAGGAGATAAAGGAAAAGGACTCATTGAACCTATACACATGGAATTTATAAACACCAAAGACAAAACATGGTTAGGGTTCAATAACCATTCAGAAAACCCTACTTCAAGGGATGACTCAATCTTTGATGAAGGAAGTGATAATAAAGAAGAAGAAACAGAACTTGAACCATGGATGTATAAAAGATTACTACAAATTGGTACTAAGGATCCCGTATATCAAGGAGAAAGATATGTACCTACTTTTGTAGCACAACAAGAGCCTCATGTTCCTTTGTTGTCACAAGTTGATGTCCAATAAATAGAGGAAGCAACAGAAACTTCTCTAGTAGTCCAAAAGATAGAAGAAACTCGTGAATAAATACCCCAACAACAAGATATACATCCTAACTAGGGGAGATTTGTGAAAATCTCACATGTCCTAGACGTACCACACTTTAATCTACAAATGGCTGATAGGGTACATCAGGTGACTATTGTTGAGTTTCTTAACAGATCCGATGATGAAATAATAGGCTCACATGATTATGAATGGGATCACTTATTTGATGCTACCATGGACATTGAGGTAGATGTGATTCATAAATTTACACCTCTATGGGAGAGAGGAGAGAGTTATAACACTTTCCCTAACACTGTTGTTCCAGAATCAGATGAGATACCATTACCTAGAAATTTTAATGGATATATTGGTGCTTTACTAGGTCTAGATGACATTAAATGGATACAATCTATGAGTTCCCATTTGATGAGAGAAGAAGAAGAAATGTCAATTGACGAGTTTCTATAGGTAGGTCTGCATATTACTAATAATGACCCTATTAATGATGATTTGACTCTTAATGATCTAAACATTGTAGAAGCTAACTAAACAGAACATTTCTTGTCAATTAATAGTCTTGACGCTGATGCAATACTACCCTTACCAAAATCTAAATCATTATCCTTGCTAAACCCTGACCTGATTGATTGGAGCAATTCAGACACTACCCTATCATGAATTTTCCCAATGAATACAATCTGGAATGTTATCTAAATGCTTATGAACCTTATCCTTCTTCCACCAATGCGAGGAGCATGAACATGTCAGAGGAGGATATCAAGTTTCTTAGCATATCAAGTTTCAAATCCCACTGGAGGGTAGGATATGTACGCCTCATTTGTAGCATAATGGATTCCTTCCACAAGGAGTGCGGGGTAGTCCCATATTACTATCACCATATGTAGACCCAAAAACATATGGCTAGTATAGTGGACTATAAAAGGACCTTACCTTACCTTAGTCACAAATTAAAAAATAAAAAGATGAAAAGAAATGATGATGAAAATCACGTTGTGGCAATATTAGATTCTAAAAAAGTTAAAATAAAAGATGTATCTGATAGTGAAAACCTCTTAGAGGTGCCAAAAGATGAGATCCTTGATATCCTCCCTGAATGCTTTCAAGAAAGATCTTCAGTTCTAATAGAACCTACACAACCAGTTAACTTGGTAATAGCAGAGTCTCCTCAATTTGTTCACATGGCACAATCCTTATTAGAAGAAGAAAAGATACAATTTATTGAATTCCTGAAAGAGAAGAAGATCAATTTTGCATGGTCTTACACTAATATGCCTTGAATCAATACTGATTTAATAATACATCATTTATATATATCTCCTCCAATCAAACCTCTGAAACAAAAAATAAGAAAGATGCATCCTCATGTGGCATTACTAGTGAAAGCAGAGCTGGAAAAATTGTTAAAAGCTGGATTCATAAGAGTCATCCCTTCCGCAGGATGGATTTCTAATGTGGTCCCAATTTCCAAAATAGATAAATCTATTAGAATTTTCACAAACTTTAGAGACTTAAACAAATCTTGTCCTAAAGAAGATTTTCCGTTGTCAAATATTGATATGATTATAGATCTCACAGTAGGCTATCAGATGTATTCTCTAATGGATTGATTCTTGGGCTATAACCAAATTAAGATTACTCCTAAGGACCAATAAAAGACAATATTTACATGTGGATGGGGAACATTTTGTTGGAATGTCATTCCATTTGGACTAAAGAATGCTGGTGCTACATACCAAAGAGCTATGAAAACAATCTTCCATGACATGATACACAAGAACATGGAGGACTATGTGGATGATATATTAGCCAAGTCAAAAATAAGGACAACTCATATTGAAGACTTGAGAAAGATACTAGACTACATGGAATAATTTATCTAAAGAAATGTGCCTCTAGATTCCAATCAGGAAAACTCTTGGGGTTTATTGTATCTGTTGGAGATTTGTTTCTGTGCAGTTGATTGATTGTATATTTGTCATTGATGACAACATATAATATACAGTAGTGATTCTATATGTATTTATTAGAATGATGATATCAAGCCTTGCATGGAAATATTCAAGTTGTAGACATGTTTAGCATGTTATGTTCATACACACAGACTTAGATATGATGTTTTAGTCAAGTTGTGTAATTCTATTATTAGCAATTACAGTTCTAGAAGAGTATCTGTTCAGAGCCAACATATTTAATTTGTTTCTTGACTTGCACCTATCTTTAGGATATGAATGTGTATATTCATGATTAGTTATGAGTTAACTATGTTTGGTTAAACATGCCTATCATGTAACATCAAGATCATGCTCTTTGAGATGATTTGGTGAAGTTGACTTAGTGAAGCGTCACATCTATTTAGTTTGTGTTGCACAGACTTAATATTGTTTGCATGCTTATTTAAGCCAACAAAGATGTTTTTTAAGTGTTTCCAAGAGCTGACATGACCTTCTACTTTGAGAAAGATACTTATAGAAAGTCATTTGTGATATGCTAAGTGTGAATGATACGAAAAGAGATAGCAAATGTATAGAGCAGAATATCAATTGTGGTTCATTCATCAAGGGTCTATGTGAAGAAGTAGTTGAAGATTATAATACATTGGAAATGATCAAGATAGCAGGTCTACTCAATAGTTCATCATCAGATATAGTATATATCTGCTCTACAGAAGGTTGTAGCCTTCACCATTGAAGCGGTGAGATTTTTGGACAGTGAGTCCTCACCCATAATAGGGTTATTTGTAAAAGACTCCTAACAGGGTCAAGCCCTTAACCAAGTCACTATACTTATTACATTGTAAAGTACAACTCCTAACAGAGTTGAAATATCTTCTAACAGGGATTACTATAAACAAGTATAGTTCATTTTGGGTACTAATTCCCACTGGGTTTTTTACCATTTGGTTTCCCCATAACCAAATTAAAGTGTTGTCTATTGTGTTATCTGATTGTGTATTTACTTTTTCATATTCTAATAAGAGAAAAGAATTCAATTGGCTGATAAATAATTCACCCCCCCCCCCTCTCAGTTATCCTTTGGGACTATTCTAACAATTGGTATTAGAGCCAAGTGCCTTGAGGAGAAATCCTAACAGCTTAAGGTAGACCAGATGGCATACTTTATAAAAGAGAGTNATTCCCCCCCCCCCCCTCTCAGTTATCCTTTGGGACTATTCTAACAATTGGTATTAGAGCCAAGTGCCTTGAGGAGAAATCCTAACAGCTTAAGGTAGACCAGATGGCATACTTTATAAAAGAGAGTCCTAAGTTTGATGGAGAGAATTATCTGGATTGGAAGAATAAAATGATAACACATCTACAGTGTGTTAGTTTTTAAATCTTTGAGATAGCCACACAAGAATTTGTTATTCCACCACTTAAAAACCTTGCAAAAGATGATGCTACTAGTAGACAAAAGGAGACATTTATAGCTAATGTAATTGCCAAAGAAGCCCTTATAAGTGCCCTATCCGATAGTGAATTTTTTGACATCAAGAAATTAGACAAGGCTTACACTATATGGAAGTATTTAGAAGACATGTTTGAAGGAGATATTCAAGCTAAGAGTGTGCACAGGAAGACATGAAAAAATAAATACACCAGTCTTGAGATGTTACCTGAAGAGAACATTAGAGCCTACAATCAGAGGATAAATGAAGTAGTTTCTGGAATCAGAAACAATGGTGGAGAAATATCAGAGGAAGATATAATGGACAAGCTGTTAACTACTCTAAAATCAGACTATGAAAACAAGATCAGTATTCTAGAGGAAACTATGCAATTTTCACAAGACTTCAAAAGAGAGACTTTGATCAGTAAAATCTCTGCATTTGAGATATCTGTAACGCCCCACTAAGGAACCCAAGAGAGATTAACCTAGAACATGATACTATGTGTGTAGAATAATTTTTTTTAAATTTAACATAAAGAAACATACATTCATACGGAAGCAATTACCATTTATACACATGTCTTACACTCACATAGATTACACGACTCAAGGGTTCCTTGACATTGAATTACTTAAAGCAAAACACAACTAACAATATAATAAAAGATTCCATATGATTAAGTATAACAATTACAACTTACGTAACCATAATTAAATCCTCATGGATAACCATGAAACCACCATAAACTCACATCCACTACGCATCCCGTAGGGTATGTAGTAATCACTCTAAACTACTTAATTACAATTTATAGATTAGGTATCACATGCGATACTCTAATACAAGATTTACAATAATGAAATTACGTAATAAATGATGAAGGAACATAAAGAGCTCATCTGCAAGGAAACCACCAAGCACCTGGTACAAGGACGTCAAATCTCAATGGGTAAATAATCACTACCACCCATCTGTGTGGAACCACAAAGGTCCACCCCACTGTGCTGAGGAGATAATAGCATATCCCAATCGGATATCCAAAACCAAGAAGGAATAACTAAGCAAGGGATCCTGACAGCTCTCTAATCCAATGTACTAATCATTACAAAAAGGTAAGACTCGCTAATCCAGAGGAAACTGACAACGTAGGAAATCTAGCATGTGTCAAGGAAGGTGTCATCATGTATGTCTAACCCTTAAGTTTGGCCCCAATAATCACAATGGATTCCAGCACCTAAGTGACCATACACAGAGCCAATGACCTCTCAAACTGACAAGATCATTAACTATGCCTAAACCTGCACCTCGTAAGGAGGCAAGCACTATCTCAACCTCCATCTCAATCTTTACTAGCACTCAAGCATGGGTGAGGAGACTCATATCTTATTAATTTATTATCTCTCAGTATGTCTTTATTTATCACTTATTAAGAAACTCTACAATAAGCAATCTAGTAGTCTCTTACGAACACGGAGCTTATTGCAAGCCACCTCCTACTACACATCTAGGTAACCTACCCTAGGCTCAAAGATCCTAACAGATCTAGCATAGGTCACAACCCTAGTGTACCCCAAATCAGTATCCCATACAATAGGAATGGCCACATAGGTACACTAGCAGATAGCAGAATCGAAAGGGTCGCATGGTCAATTTAGGGTAATAACAGATAACACGCACGCCATGAAGTAACAGAACATAAACACTTTCCCCCTGGCCTCTGTATACATCCTAGGTCATCTAATGCCCCAAAAGTAACACATGTAAGCAAGAGAGGTCCATAATGATGCATAGAAACAAAACGTCTGGAAAGACTGAAAAATGAACTATATGTATGTAATCATTCATAGCTAACTCAAGCATAAACTTCATTTAATTAATATCTTAATCTGAAATAATCTAAAACCAATTGCATTAAAACTATTTAAAACTACCTCCCGTAATTAAATATTCTAAACAAGATAACCATTAATTAAATTCATCTTATACCAAGATCTCAAATTATCCCATAATTAAGAATCGTCATGATTAACTTAATTTAATCAACTATATTTTAACTCAAGTATTTTAATAAAACATATTAATAAAGTTAATTATACTATTAGTCAATATATTAATTTGAAATTAATAATTTCTATTAATTTAAATTAATAGTCAATTCCATTAAAATATAATTAACAATTAGTATATTAAATTAAATCTACATATAAAATGAGTTAATTAAAATATTTATATATTAACATGATTAGTAGCTAAATAATCTAACAACCTTTATATTTAATAAATTACAAATAATAAAAACCTAAATTAATAAATTTAATCATAAAAAAAAATTAATTTAATTAATAATAAAATGTAATTAAGTTAAATTAAAACTCACTTATTATAAATGAAATAAAAACAAAACTTTTATTTTTTTTTAAAGTTTGTTTAACAAACTTTTCTTAAGGTCACATTGGGGGGGGCCCACACGAGTTCCCTCTCCCTCGCACCCGCTGCACAGTCCTTTTTAAAGCACTGTGGGTAGGGGGGCCACTGCCTCCCTCCCACATGCGCATACACAGCGTGCTTCAGCCAAGGGGGTTGGTGGGGATGGGGTCCCACCACCCCTTCATGATATTTTTTTAATTAATTTTTTTCCTTTATAACAACTGCAATTTAATAACTGTGTTTTTAAAAAAAAAAATTAATTTCCAAATACAATGCATTAACTGCATTTTCTTAAAAATAGAGTTTATTATTTTTTTTTAAATCAATAATTCCAAAAATAGAAAATATCAAATAAGAAGGGGATTTTTTTTTTTTTAACTTTTTTTTTCCACCAGTCTGTATAAAATATAGAGAGTTGTATTTTTACAACTAAATTAAATTTTTTCCAAGTAAACACAAGGAACTCATTCATTTTTAATTTTTCTATAGTTAGGACTATAGAGAGAGTTTAATTTTTTTATTTCAAGGAGATTTATAGAAGATCTATTCACGAAATTTTGACAGCATAACCGAACTATGCTAAGAAATATATAATCATGAAAATGATAAATACCAGCTTCTAATAGACACCTGAAAACATCAAAACACAAACAAACCATAAATTTAATTTCCTCTATAGTTTAAACTATACAAAGGGTTAATTTTTCATTTTCTAAGAGATCTAGAGAGAATTTCTTCCAAAAATTTTGATAGCATAACCCTACGATGCTAAGAATATATAGAATGAAAGAAATTCAGATCTAGGGTTCTAAAGACACCCGAAGATGTATAAACAACAATAAAGCCATTTAAAAGCCAAAATAGCAAACATGCACTAATCCAACAATGAAAACCTTAGATCTACAAAATTGAAACCATACATGGCAAATGAAACCTACCTTGATTCTAATGCAAGAAATGGAAGAATGTAGCTTGGAAGATTAAAGCAAATCTGAAAACCCTCAAGCCCAATTCAACCATAGATCTGGCAACTATGAAGATCCGAGCACACACACAAGAAAGAAAAATGCTGAAAACTTCAAAGCAACAAGGATCCACAACAATCCATAATCCTTCAAAAACCCCCAAAATCACCAAGAGCTCTCCAAATCTAAAAACCTGTTATCAGGGAAATGAGAGGAGCATTCTCCTAAAGAGAATCAACTTCCCCTAACTGTGCAACCCCTCATGACAACTCCCCATTCAATCCCTAAATTAACTCAACTCAAAATTGAAAGTAAATCTAAATTAAATATACTTTATTGCCACAACTCAACTTTGACTCCTAATTACAAGTTGAGATATTTAAATTTGAAAATACTTTTTCAACACATTCATGCGCATGTAATTAATAAAATATTTAATTAGATAGATTAAATATTTATGTCACAATAATGCATGCAACTAAATATTTAATTATTTAATTAATCATATAAGCACATTTACTATAGTTTTCAATTAAATATTTAATTAAATCAAAATATTCAAATATTTAATTTAACTAATTAGTTCAAATAAAATTAGGATATAATTAAATAATTAATTCAACTATAATCCATTAAATCACAAAATATGGAAAATCACTTAATAATCTAAAAATCACCTGAAAGCAAACACATGCAAAACACACACATACATAGCAGAAAGGGTATTTGAATTCTGTCAACCTAGACAAATCTAGATAGGGTAGTCATACTGAAACTCATCCAACATTAGGGTGATTAGGCTTAGGTTAGGATTTTGGATCTATATGTTACCTCCCCTTTTTACCATTGAGATGAATATTTATGGGCACACTCACTCCCGCTAATTCAGGAAAGATGATGCCCTGTACCTGCAATCCTGTCATCAAAAAACACATATGTACATACATAACAATATATCGCAAACAATGATAGGGATCGGTCAAACCTGTGGATCTCGCTGAAGAAAGTAACTACGTCTCCATCCTCTACCACAACAACACATCAACAAGTACATTCACATATAAGACAACCATACACATGCGAGTATGGGGTAAGTATATCATAATCTAAAATTGACATATAATAATCAACATGATAACATCATCACATCTATCTATGCACAAGGTAAAATCATGACATCATAAATAAGTATATCATCAAAAGAAACAATAACAACTCACATGAAATGTGGCCTAAAAGAATTCGGCCAATCAACTGAAAACAATGCCTAAAAAGAGTACGGCATCACAAACTAAAAAGAAAAACATGAGTGGGTATTACATCCACCCCCCCTAGGATTAGGCTTAAACCTGAAAGCCTAAAACAAATAAGGATATAACTCCCATAAACATAGAGCATCCTAATGAGTCACATAAGACTCAACATGAAGATCCCATAGGACCTTTCCCTGCCCTCTGGTTCGAACACTGAGGATCATTCCCTACTACAGGAAACTGAAACCCAACTGCAGGTCCTCTACCCACAGACTCAATCACAGGAGGATAATATACTAGAGGATGATAATCCAAGGCTGCATATGCTCCATGAGATCTATCGACATTCCCAATTGTAGGTTCGGAAGTTGTAGGTCTCTGCTTAGAAAATTGAGAAGCACGCTGTGGATAATTCACCGCAATGTGGCCAAACTGACCACAGGTGAAACATTTGGTGCCTCTAAAATTGCCTCTCCCATTGGAGGGCACACTAGACTACTAGAATCCATCTCTATCAATACCCTACTACATGCGCTATGCAGGCTGACTATACTGATTGCGCTGGCACGCGGTCCACCTCGAGAATCCCTAGAGTGAGTACCACCGCTCTGACTATGAGGAGGAGTCACCTTCTGCTGCGAGTTCTGATTACCCGCAAAGGAAATAGGGGGTTCCTTGAAGTTCTCAGTCCCTCAAGACTGATTACCTCTAACCCTGGAACCAGATGCACCACCTGTAGGAGCACCCGTCTAACCTCCATGGCCTAATGCCAAGTTAGCCTCCAATAGAGTGGCCTTAATAACCGCAACTCTCAGGTCCGTAGGCTCAAAGAGCTTCATGTCCCCTACTATGCAGGCATTAAGCCCTCGCACCAAGTATTGTACCAACAGTGCGGAATCCTTTCTATATCCATCGTATTGCTTGACCTTGTAAAAATGATGCTTGTACTTCTCTACTGTCAATGTCAGCTGTCTAAGATTATGAAACTCGTCAGCTCTCTGCTGCCTCCACTGATCAGATAGGAACCTCTCCCTAAAATGCTCAAGTAAGAGCTCCCACATAATAGTATCCATCTGAAGACCTAGCTTATGTTCATCAATCTTCCACCAGATAGCCGAGTAAAAGTACAAACCTGTGTCACACTTTTATAAAGGAAAAGGACCACAACATGCAAACTGTTCAACTTTAAAGACATAAAAGGTGGCATTTGTATTTAGAATTTGAGGATGATGTAAACTAAAGAAATGTGTAAAAATGGATTAAGTTTATGTCTATAAATTTTTTAAAATTTTTTGAATAAGAATGTACATAGTTTTTTAATTTTTGAAGTCCATTTTTCCAATGCTAAAAACTGATGAAAATCTGGGGTCTAGTTCCCTACAAACAAGTATATGCAAATAATCTATTTTTCCTCTGATTTCCAAATATGCTATAGATAAAATGTATAGCTAGTGCAGAAAAGAAGAAAGATTGGTTTTCAATCTATATTTTCTCTGTTATAACAGCTCAAAGTTGAACTTATCTGAAATCAACAGTTTTCATCTCCCTCCAAATTTCCCCTATCAAATCTACACCATTCAGAAAAAAAAAAATTAACTATTCTTGAAGAGGACTCTCTCCTCTAGTGTTAAATATAAATTTTAAATTTTGTTGATATGATTTACTATTTATTTATTCATTTGAAGCAACATCTTCTCGAATGTTAAAATACCTACTTGTTGTATTTTGAAATTATAATATATTAAATCTAATCAAAATATTATAAACTTTATATGAAAATAATCTTGACTTTGAGCTCTAAAAAAGGGTATTTTTAATATTTTTTAAAATATCATTAAAAAGAGTAGGGGTTATTGAAACATCGATTTTCTGAAATAATTTTATTTCTTTGGTAATTGGTATAAAACATGCATTTAATAGACATTTCCAATTGGAAAAGTTTAACCACTTATCTAGCTTAGCTAGAATGAATCTAGCTAGACCATATATTTGACGAAAATTAATTTTTATTTAGAAATACTCAAATTTAGTTGTGCTGATAAGTGGTCCTGAAATGTGACACAACTTTGTGCTTTTACCCAGCCACAAAATGTGTCAACTGCATCACGGCATATCTCGCTTTAGTATTAATACTAAAGGGATGCATCATGAAAACTCTATCCAAAGCTATCAACCAAGTCTTTGCCTCTAAACTACAATCCTGTCTAGCGAAAGGAATGGCCTTTCCTCTCGTCAGGTCTCTCATGTGGTTGGTTGCAACCACTACTGGATCCACTGATATAGTCCTCCCACGAGGGCTCCTAGATCTCTCTTTGTCTCTCCTCCTGCTGGGAGTGATGAGATGCCTCCTGCTCCACTCTAGCCCTCTCAGGAAGGTGATCAAGGATAGCCTAAAGAATCTTCCTAGTATTCATACCCCCAGACTCATCCTGATCCTCTCTCCTCTGTTCACCCCTATCCTGATGTTGCTCACTCTCCTGTCTAACACTAGTGGAGGAGCTAGCCTATTAACCTCCCCCATGGGAACTAGACCTACCCCTACCACGGCCTCTAGTTGCTTGTGTCTCAGGAATAATTCCTAAATCAAATAGAGATAGATACCACATAGCTTGAAACATAAACTAAATAATGAATAAACCATAAAGAAATATATTTTTAAAAAAAAACAAATGTTTTGAATGTCTATGTTTTAGTTTCAAATTCAAACTAGACACAACCTAATGGGCGTACAATTTCCAGAGTTCCCAGTGTAGAAACTACGGCTCTAATACCAGATGTAACACCCAGCCAGGGAACCCAAGAGAGATTAACCTACAACATGATACTATGTGTGCAAAATATTTTTTTTAAAGTTAACATAAAGAAACATACATTCATGCCGAAGCAATTACCATTTATACACATGTCTTACACT
Organism: Thuja plicata; assembly: GCA_018584345.1. NCBI lineage: Eukaryota > Viridiplantae > Streptophyta > Pinopsida > Cupressales > Cupressaceae > Thuja > Thuja plicata. Next base: position 22,882 of record MU227201.1, on the reverse strand, counting down.
CAAATAGATTACATGACTCAAGGGCTCCTTGACGTTGATTTACTTAAAGCAAAACACAACTAAAAATATAATAAAAGATTCCATTTGATTAAGTATAACAATTACAACTTACGTAAGCGTAATTACATCCTCATGGATAACCATGAAACCACCATAAACTCGCATCCACTACACATGTCGCAGGGTATGTAGTAATCACTCTGAACTACTTAATTACAATTTCTAGATTAGGTATCACATGCGATACTCTAATACAAGATTTACAATAATGAAATTATATAATAAATGATGAAGGAACATAAAGAGCTCATCTGCAAGGAAACCACCAAGCACCTGGTACAAGGATGTTGAATCTCAATGGGTAAAGAATCACTACCATCTGTCTGTATAGAACCACAAAGGTCCACCCCACCGTGCTAAGGAGATAACAATAGATCCCAATCGGATATCCAAAACCAAGAAGAAATAACCACTAAGAAAGGGATCCTGACAGCTCTCTAATCCGGTGTACTAATCATCACAAAAAGGTAAGACTCACTAATCCAAAGGCAACTAACAACGTAGGAAATCTAGCATGTGTAAAGGAAGGTGTCATCATGTAAGTCTAACCCTTAAGTTTGGCCCCGATAATCACAATGGATTCTGGCACCTAAGTGACCATACACGAAGCTAATGACCTCTCAAACTGACAAGATCATTAACTATGCCCAAACCTGCACCTCGTAAGAGGCCAAGCACTATCTCAACCTCCATCTCAGTCTTTACTAGCACTCAAGCATGGGTGAGGAGACTCATATCTTATTAATTCATTTTAATCTCTTAGTATGTCTTTAGTTATCACTTATTAAGAAACTCTATAATAAGCAATCTAGTAGTCTCTTACGGACATGGAGCTTATTGCAAGCCACCTCCTACTACACATCTAGGTAACCTACCCTAGGCTCAAAGATTCTAACAGATCTAGCATAGGTCACAACCCTAGTGTACCCCAAATTAGTATCTCATACAACAGGAACGGTCACATAGGTACACCAGCAGATAGCAGAATCAAAATGGTCACATGGTCAGTTTAGGGTAATAACATATAACACGCATGCCATGAAGTAACAGAACATAAACACTTCCCCCCTGGCCTATGTATACATCCTAGGTCACCTAATGCCCCAAAAGTAACACATGTAATAAAAATAGGTCCATAATGATGCATAGAAACAAAACGTCTGGAAAGACTGAAAAATGAACTATATGTATGTAATCATTCATAGCTAACTCAAGCATAAACTTCATTTCATTAATATCTTAATCTGAAATAATCTAAAACCAATTGCATTAAAACTATTTCAAACTACCTCCCGTAATTAAATATTCTAAACAAGATACCCATTAATTAAATCCATCTTATACCAGGATCTCAAATTATCCCATAATTAAGAATCATCATGATTAACTTAATTTAATCAACTATATTTTAACTCAAGAATTTTAATAAAACATATTAATAAAGTTAATTATACTATTAGTGAATATATTAATTTGAAATTAATAATCAATTCCATTAAAATATAATTAATAATTAGTATATTAAATTAAATCTACATATAAAATGAGCTAATTAAAATATTTATATATTAACATGATTAGTAGCTAAATAATCTAACAACCTTTATATTTAATAAATTACAAATGATAAAAACCGAAATTAATAAATTTACTCATAAACAAAAATTAATTTAATTAATAATAAAAAGTAATTAAGTTAAATTAAAACTCACTTATTATAAATGAAATAAAAACAAAACTTTTTTTTTTTTTCAAGTTTGTTTAACAAACTTTTCTTAACGTCACATTGGCGGGGGGGGGGGCACGCATGTGTCCCTCTCCCCCGTGCCCGGTGCACAGTCCTTTTTAAAGGACTGTGGGTAGGGGGAACCACTGCCTCCCTCCCACACGCGCATACACAATGCACTTCAGCCGAGGGGGTTGGTGGGGATGGGGTCCCACCACCCCTTCCTTCATGATATTTTTTTTATTAATTTTTTTCCTTTATAACAACTGCAATTTAATAACTGTGTTTTTAAATTTTTTTTTTTAAATTTCCAAATACAATGCATTAATTGCATTTTCTTAAGAACAGAGTTTATTATTTTTTTTTAGTTCAATAATTCTGAAAACGGAAAATATCAAATAAGAAGGGGATTTTTTTTTTTTTTAACTTTTTTTTCCACCAGTCTGTATAAAATACAGAGAGTTGTATTTTTACAACTAAATTAATTTTTTTCCAAGTAAACACAAGGAACTCATTCATTTTTAATTTTTCTATAGTTAGGACTATAGAGAGAGTTTAATTTTTTTATTTCAAGGAGATTTATAGAAGATCTATTCACGAAATTTTGACAGCATAACCGAACTATGCTAAGAAATATATAATCATGAAAATGATAAATACCAGCTTCTAATAGACACCCAAAAATATCAAAACACAAACAAACCATAAATTTAATTTCCTCTATAGTTTAAACTATACAAAGGATTAATTTTTCATTTTCTAAGAGATCTACAGAGAATTTCTTTGCAAAATTTTGATAGCATAACCCTATGATGCTAAGAATATATAGAATGAAAGAAATTTAGATCTAGGGTTCTAAAGACACCCGAAGATGTATAAACAATAATAAAATTATTTAAAAGCCAAAATAGCAAACATGCACTAATCCAACAATAAAAACCTCAGATCTACAAAATTGAAACCATACATGGCAAATGAAACCTACCTTGATTCCAATGCAAGAAATGGAAGAATGTAGCTTGGAAGATGAAAGAAAATCTAAAAACCCTCAAGCCCAATTCAACCACAGATCTGGCAACTATGAAGATCCGAGCACACACACAAGAAAGAAAAATCCTGAAAACTTCAAAGCAACAAGGATCCACAACAATCCACAATCCATCAAAAACCCCCAAAATCACCAAGAACTCTCCAAATCCAAAAACCTGTTATGAGGGAAATTAGAGGAGCATTTTCCTAAAGAGAATCAACTTTCCCTAATTGTGCAACCCCTCATGACAACTCCCCATTCAATCCCTAAATTAACTCCACTCAAAATTGAAAGTAAATCTAAATTAAATAAATAAAATATACTTTATTGCCAAAACTCAACTTTGACTCCTAATTACAAGTTGAGATATTTAAATTTGAAAATACTTTTTCAACACATTCATGCACATGTAATTAATAAAATATTTAATTAAATAGATTCAATATTTATGTCACAATAATGCATGCAACCAAATATTTAATTATTTAATTAATCATATAAGCAAATTTACTATAGTTTTCAATTAAATATTTAATTAAATCAAAATATTCAAATATTTCAATTTAATTAATTATTTCAAATAAACTTAGGATATAATTAAATAATTAATTCAACTATAATCTATTAAATCAAAGAATATGGAAAATCACTCAATAATCCAAAAATCACGTGAAAGCAAACACATGCAAAACACACACATACACAGTAGAAAGGGTATTTGAATTTTGTCAACCTAGACAAATCTGGATAGGGTAGTCATACTGAAACTCATCCAACATTAGGATGATTAGGCTTAGGTTAGGATTTTGGATCTGTATGTTACCTCCCCTCTTTATCATTGAGATGAATATTTATGGGCACGCTCACTCCTGCCAATTCAGGGAAGATGATGCCCTGTACCTGCAATCTTGTCATCAAAGAACATGCATGTACATACATAATAATATATCACAAACAATGATAGGGATCGGTCGAATGTGTGGATCTCACCGAAGCAAGTAACTACATCTCCATCCTCTACCACAACAACACATCAACAAGTACATTCACATATAAGACAACCATACACATGCAAGTATGGGGTAAGTATATCATAATCTTAAATCGGCATATAATAATCAACATGATAACATCATCACATCTATCTATGCATAAGGTAAAATCTTGACATCATAAATAAGTATCATCATCAAAAGAAATAATAACAACTCACATGAAATGTGGCCTAAAAGAATTTGGCCAATCAACTGAAAACAATGCCTAAAAAGAGTACGGCATCACAAGCTAAAAAGAAAAACATGAGTGGATATTACAATATCAAGATTGAAGACTGAACCAAAAGGTGAAACAACCTTCAAAGCATCAGTCCATGATAAGAAATCTCACATCTCTAGCAATAATGAGAAAGAGGATGTTGATGAAGAACTGGAAGAAATCATAGCTATGATTGCTAAAAGAGAAAAGAAAGGCAAAGGGAAATATGAAGGACTGCTTCCATTCAAATGTTTTTCATGCAACAAGATTGGCCACTTTGCATCTAAGTGTCCTACAAGAGTAAAGAAATTCAGACCTGATTATAAACCTAAATACAGAAAGGAATTTTATCATGCTAAAGAAGGTGTAACTAATGAAGATTCAGGAGAAGATGAAATTGGATTCGTTTCCCTTAAAGATATGGAAATATTGCCTAAGGATATGGACATTGAAGATGACAAAGAAGCATAGGAGTTAGCCCTAATTTCCAAAGTAGACATCAGAACTAATTGGAAAATTGATAGTGGTTGTTCTCACCACATGACAGGTGATAAAGATAGATTTGTTAATCTAGAAAAATACAAAGGTGGTATGGTTAGATTTGGAGATAACACTCCCAAACCTATCATAGGCAGAGGATCCATCACCCTAGATGGAAAGAATAAGACAGATGATATTTTGCATGTTGATGGACTACATCACAATCTACTAAGTGTTGGACAGCTACTTTACAAAGGTTATCATTTGGAATTCAAAGACAAAAAATGCATCATTAGCAACAAAGATGGAGACATGATTGCATCAGGATCAAAAACAAAAGGTAATGTTTTTCAGCTCAATTCATATGTAAGTTGTTTTGTTGCAAAAGTGGATGATAGTTGGTTATGGCACAAGAGACTCTGTCATATCAATTTTGATAACATAGTAAAGATAGGCAATGTCAAAGCAATTAGAGATCTTCCTAGTATTGCAAGACCAGTAGAAAAAATATGCAGGGAATGCATTATGGGAAAGCATGTAGGGAGTTCTTTCAAAAGTGAGCAGAACTCAGCTAAAAACAAATTGGACCTAGTGTATATAGATTTATGTGGTCCTACTCAAACAAGATCATACTACGAAGAAAGGTATTTCGTTTTATTTGTTAATGATTTTTCAAGGATGATGTGGGTTGCGTTCTTAAAAGAGAAGTCAGAAGCCTTTGAGAAGCTCAAAATATTCAAATCCAAGGTTGAAAATGAATCTAGATTAAAACTGAAATGTTTGAGATCAGATAGAGGAGGAGAGTTCACCTCTAATCAGTTTTATGACTACTGTGAAGAACATGGAATAAAAAGATAGTTGAGTGCTCCCACAACCGCACAACAGAATGGGATAGTAGAGAAGGAACAGGATCATACTTGATACAGCGCACACTATGATGATTGAAGGAAAATTTATGCACACCTATTAGAGAGATACAGTCAATACAACAGTCTATACTATCAACAGAACACAACTAAGGCCAGGCATGGACAAAACACCTTATGAACTTTGGTTTGGTAATGTACCTACAGTGAAATATTTTAGAATCTTTGGCAGCAAGTGCTACATCAAGAGAGATGAGGGTGTTGGTAAGTTTGATGCAAGAAGCGATGAAGGTATTTTCCTTGGTTACTCTACTAAAAGAAAAGCATACAGATGTTTCAACTTAAGACTTAAGAAGATAATTGAAACTACTCATGAAAAATTGATGAAAATTTCATGGTCCAAGAAAGGTACTATGAATATGCACCTATGATTGAAGATGAACCCAGGCCTAGCAGTAAAGATACTACTATTGAGGAAATGTTTGATTGCATTGATGTTACATGTAATGACCCTGAATCAAGTAGAGAAGAATCACATATTACAGAAGAAGAACACCTAAAGTTCCAAAATTCACATCTAGATACCACTCTAAAGATGATATCATTGGAGATCAGACTAGCAGTGTTTTGACCAGATCAAAAGAAAAAAGTCTAACAATGGATGAAGAGGTATGTTTAATTTCACACATTGAACCTTTAAGTGTTGAAGATGCTTGTAATGATTTTGATTAGAAGAATGCAATGAAAGAAGAATTAGATCAGATAATTAAGAATGAGACATGGGAATTAGTTCCTAGATCTAGTGACAAAAATGTGATTGGAACAAAGTAGATCTTCAGAAATAAGATGAATGAAGAAGGTACAGTAGTAAGAAACAAAGCAAGATTGGTTTGTAAAGGATATGCACAAAGAGAAGGAATAGACTACACTGATACATTTTCCCCTGTGATCATACTGGAAGCCATAAAATTATTCTTGGCCTATGCAACTGTGTGTAACAAAATACACCTTCATGAAATTAAGAATGAAAGCAACAATTCTATGGAAAGATAAACAAATTAATCTAAGAATTGAAACTAGCAAACTATATCATCTCATGGTTCTCTATCCAAGCTTTGTTAAGAGAGCTCTCAGGCTTAATCTCTCTCAAGGACAATCCCAGAATGAGATATATATGAAATTCAATGCTCAAATCTAGCTAGAATGCTTAGAAATGCTCCAAGATTATGAAATAAAATTAGCAAATGCTCCTAAACATGATACTAAATGATGATGCAAATGCTAAAAACTCTCTCAAATCTCTCAAATTCTCCTCAATATGCTCTCAATATTTCTCTCAATATGCCTATAATAAGGATGCTTTTGCTTTTGAATTCTTGGATCCCAAATACAAAGGAAATGGCTTGTATTTATAGCATTTTCCCAAGGGTAGGGGGTAGAGTGAGTTGATCATGATCAAAGCTTGTTAAAGTCAAAAGCTTTGAGGCATTTGCAAATGGAGGGAAAGTTTGTTGGTTGTCTCAAAATAAATTAGGAATTAAATAACTCCATCCTTTAATTAAATTAGCCATGAAGGGTGATTGGGTTGGATTTGA
>MU227200.1:6275694-6305927 GCA_018584345.1 Thuja plicata | reverse complement strand
ATATATATATATATATATATACATACATATGATTATATCGACAATGATCCCTATTTCTGTAACATATATTGCAATAATTACAGTGGATAATGTAGCATTCATAAGCCTCTAATGAATTACGAAAATCACCGCAAGGAAATCATGAAAATAAGTTATGCACATGCATTAGAAGAGAACAGACAGAAACCCTCTGACACCCAGAAATGATTATACTCGAAATATTTAATAGAGAAATGATTAAGCCCTAGAAATAAGTCAGCCAAATGATTCAAACTACAAATACACTGTATTAAAAAGAAATACAACATCTTCTCATGATTAAAATGAAAATGTTCACCATAGTTCATTACATGGTTATGCATGTTAAGTCATAATCTTATAATGAACATTCATAAGCCTATAATGAACAATGTTGTCAAGCCTTTTAAAAAAAATTCCAAAGCATGTGTAGAAGCTTTAAGAAGACAGACAATAAAACAGTTAAAAGAAGAGAGTAGAGAATAATTTATAAAAATATGAAATATTTGGTACCAACCTAAAATTGGAAAGAGCAGAGAATAATGAAGTTCTCAAATAGAGAATGCTGAATTACGTGCACTTCCTCACTTTTATACGAAATTGGTCATTTAATTTGTGGTTGGTGTATTTGAAATTCAAATAGTGGTGGGAATACATCGGTCATTTCATGCATAAAAGCACAAGCATTTGCATTCATACGGTGGATGGAAGAAGTACATATTTGAATATTAATATGCTTTTTTTAATTCAAGTAGAAATTTGATTGACAAGTTGCATTTTTGTATTTGTCATTCACTGCATTTTTTTAATTCAAGCAGAAATTTAAATGATAAGTTGCATTTATAATTTGGTATTTCATTCGGTGGATTGAAGAAGTGCATAATTTGAATAATAATTTGCATTATTATATTTTGTACAAATTTAAATTATTATTTGCATTTATAAATTTGGTATTTCATTTGGCGGATTGAAGAAGTGCATAATTTGAATAATAATTTGCATTTTTATACTCTTGCAGATATTTGGATTATAATTTGGTATTTCATTCGGTGGATTGAGAAGTACAAATTTGAATAATAATTTCAATTTTCTAATTGAAGTAGAAATTAGAATTAGAATTTTCATTTTTAAAATTGGTTTTCATTCTTTATTTTTTCTCTATTGGTGAGCCTTACACCATTAGCTGTCTACGCAGGTAAAAATTGTTGCTCGATTAATTGTCTGAAGATGTCATAACTGTTTGGGTGAGTGTGTAGATGTGAGCCATATAAAAACAATGTAGCATGTATTTAAAATGTTTGTGCACCAATAGGTGTGCATGTATGTAATTAATTCAAGAAAATATGCACCAATAGCCGTGTATGTATGTAGTCGATTGAAGATGTTATGCACCAATAGCTGTGCATATATTATGATATATTGATATTTTAAGACCAATCCATTTTTTTTGTAAATGTAAGCATACATGTTTCAATGTTAATAATGATGTAACCTTTTTGGTGCAAGTTGATGTGTAATAGAAACAAAATTGTACCAATAAATGTGCAAGTTGATGTGTAATAGAAACAAAATTGTACCAATAACCGTGCAGTGGTAGTGTTTAGTTAATAGTGTTGTGGTGCACGGCTATTGGGCGTGTTACTAACACTTATTGGATTTTTATGTGTGTAGGAAATGACCATTTTGAAGTGGGATATTGGGGGATCTCTATGACAAAACTCTATCACGGTTATTGGGTCGCTATCACGACTATTGGGGGGTAGTTGTTGGGTCCTTTCCCCTATACCATTTATATTTTAATTATCAACACACATCATTATGTCTTAATATATTAATGCATGAAGGGACACCTCGTGGGCCCCACACCCATTTTACCCTTACCTTTATGGGCACAGGAAGTGACATGCCCTTGTTTCAATAAAAAAAATCAACATTTATGACTTACCTTGCATGTCCTTTGAGGAGGGATATCCTAATGGGTCGCCATCCTCCTTGGACGTAGAGCCACCCACTTGAACAAGGCACTCCTCCCTCCATGCGTACCATGTCTTTGCCTTGGTTTACTCACCCTTTCAAAAAATAAAACTTGATTTCTTTGCACTTTATGAAATTACTCTATTTGGTGGGCCCCAAAAATTTAAGTTTAAAACAAATCACTTCATCTCCTCCTTGGAAATTCAAAATCCTTTTTGCAGCCTTGTCCCCCCCTTGTCACATCACCTCATCCACTTGGCATGTGGGCCATGGGAAGGGAGAGGGTGATGGGATGAGGAGTAGGCTGGGTATAGGGTAGGGTAGGCTAGTGAGGATTTGGTTAATAGATTTTCATTAGTTATTAATTGTATAGTTATTTTTGTTAGTTAACTTTAATAATGATTAATGTAATGTGCTTTCATCTATTTTTAAAAGGGTAGAATTTAAATAAAGTTTATATTAGTGGGTTATGTTAATATGTAGGATTAATTATTTTTAAGAATAGTAGAGAATGAGATATATATTGTTCTTTGTAATTAAATTAGTTATTATTTATTTAAATAATGTGTGATTAAATGTAGTTTAAGATTTTCTTTTCAAATAAAAGAAGTGAATTTAATTATAATTGTTATCAATTAATTGTAAAATTATGATAGTTCTTTAAGAAATTTAAATGCATATTTTCGTAATATAATTGGATAAAATTATTGTGTTGTGAGGACTTTATTTAAAAATGTGTTAGGAAATCTAATGTGGATAGAATAATTATATTGGGTTTTGTTTAAAAGATTGTAATAATATCACGGATGGGGTTAATTAATTCAATTACAAATGAGTAAAAGTTTGATAGGTTATTGTAGGGGTCTTATTTAGTCAACTTGGGTGTGATATAGGGTCATGTTTAAAGGATACGTCAAATGTCGTAAGAGGCTTAATAATGAAAGTTTAATATGTATTAGTTCTAATGAATCATGCTATAATTAGAATTAAGGATTTAAGTATTTGTAGGTCAACCTATAATGCAGTTTAGTGCACCCATGTGAATCATCTAGTAAAATAAAGTAAGTATAAGAGTATCAAATCAATATAACTTAACTTATGTTCTAAAAAATGATTTACGATCACGATGCCACACTTTTTTAAACATAAAACTATAGTTTAATCAACCCGACCCAAGTGTTCCTGTAGCATTTGAACTTAGGGTCTCTAACCCGTGTAACGAGTTAGAATTCTGACTCTACATCCACACGTGATGTGACCCAAACTCAATCTATGTCTATACTTTGAAACTCAAAAACTAACTTCACCATGTCATCACCTTTCTGTAATGCATTCGGTATTAGTTGTGTCATCGTAGTTGTTTGTACTTTAAAAAAAAAAAATTGTCTGTGTGTTTTTGCCCTAGTTTTGGGCATGACAGAATTGTTTAGAAATATATAGAGTAGTTGAATTGGAGCTATGCACATGAATTAATATTCTCAAATGACATTTCATCAAACACATTCCACTTGAAGGAATCTTGTATCACCAAAATCGTGAGAGGTGATCTATCACAACATTGTTAGCATTGGTGTAGGAGCACCTAGGTAAGGCTAAAATGTAACCTAGGGCTTCTAAGTTTTTTTTGGCTTGTAGTGGTTCTAACCAAACCACTAAAGGAATAATAGGACTAGGTGGGTCCTAGGATGTGTGAAGGTTATTTGGAGGTCTTATTAGGTCTTATTTGCAAGCATTTTCCTAAGTTGTCAATTTGTACCCATGTTGTCAATGTTGTGGCAAAAGTGGAATTCTGCATTTAGGGGTCACATTAGGCAAGGAAGTGTTTATGAGACCTATTTGAGGTTGAATTAGCCAAGATATGCTATTTTTTAAGTTATTGAGCTGGTTGACCATGTTTTATGCCAAAATCCCCAGAGTCCCAAAGTTATAAAAGTTGTTATTGTTGTCATTGACAATATTGACAATATTTGTTGCAAGATTGCATTTTTGGGAAAAGTGGTTCCTTAACTGTCTGAAACTATTGAGATAGGGATTTGGTCAACTATATGAGGCCTCCTTTGACCTATGAAAAAGGTTGGATGACATTTTGAAATTAGAGTAATTGAAGAGTGATAAGTTTTCTGAGTATTTTTGAATCTTTTCTTTGGTTGTAGTACTTTAATGGATTAGATTGATTTCTATAATGGTTGAATAAGTTTGAGTAGTTCGTTTTGGGATTTTGTGTGGTGGTAGATTAGCATTTTGTATAGTTTTGTGTTAGTTTGTAAAATTATTTTGTTTTAAGCCCTGTCGCTAGTCTGAACCAGGCAGGCTATGTAAATGGGGTCATAGCTCATCATTCCAGCGTAGGCTTTATACAGGCCCTTGGAATGGGTGACGTGACTCCATGTACTACATGTGTACAGAAGGAGGGGGTCTGGGAAGTTTTTATTCTATTTTCTCAATGATGCCCTAGGCGAGCCTGTGATGCATGGCTAAGGTCAGCAAAGCATTGCAATTGAGTTAAAATGGGTTGAATGCATTGAATGCTTCAACTTGAGATTGTGGAGAGGTAGAGTGGTGTGTTAAGGAGCCCAAAATGTAAGGATAATTTTTGGTGAAGTTCTCTAAGTGCCAAGAAACCAAATCTTTGTGCAGACATTCCTATTGCTTTAAAACCCTGATTTTTAGGCTTGATTATAGCTCTCTGGTGTACAAATAGTTTGGGAAGTGGAAACCAGTGAAATATTGTATGGTTCCATAAAGGGTGTCTGGAAGTAGAGTTTTTTTTGGTACTTCTTAAGGATTGTTTCAAGTTATATGCAGAAAAGTGCCTAATTGGGCCTAATGCTTATAGCCCTGTTTTGGGTGTGTTTGTAGTATGAATTAGAACTCGATTAGAGTCTCATTGCAAGAAGTGTGGGTAAGAATTGGAATGGATCCAATTGACCTAATTTAAATCCTATCTCTCCACATTGAAATGATCTTGAATCTTATGGTTCAAATAGTGAAGATTATGCAAGAAGAACACTATAGCTAGGAGATGTGTAGTTTGATTTATTGATTGGTGGACACAAACTAAATCAGAGAAGGTTCTTGAGAAGAGGGACCTTAGAAGTTAGGGTTATTTAAGAACCCTACTAGGATAGAGAAGAGGTCTATTGAAGACCCTAATGGAGTATAGGGTAAAGAGAAAGTTTTGTGTTACATTAGATTGGTATCAGAGCAAGTTAAAGACTTGGGAAGTTAGTGTATATCTACAACTACTGGTGAATTAGTGGGAGATTCAAGCATGGTGACTAATGCAGAGCTAGCTAAAGAGGTGGATGAGAAAAATGAGAAGAACAAACTCCTTGAAGAAGCCTTATAAGGAATGAGGATAAGGCTAGAATAAGTTTCTAATGTGGCAGCTAGGAACAAAGAGGTTGAAAGAAGTGATAGAGGGAAGAAGAAAGTTGATGAAGAGGATTTCATCCCTGAGCCTGAACCTCCAATGAATGAAGAGCCATTATTGAAGGCCATAAAAGCACTAGGTGGAAAATCATTTGAAGGTGTACCACTGTTTAGTGGGAAGATGGACATTGAAGCACTAATGGATTGGATTGAAGGAATGGAGAACCATTTTGAGTGTGAAGGGGTAACATAAGCACAAAATCCCAAGGTGGATGAATCAAGACTTAGAGGGTCAGCCCTAACATGGTGGAAATACCTTCAAGATGAGAGGGTTAGATTGGGTAAGAAGCCTATATCCAATTGGAATGTAATCATGACCAAGCTAAAAGATAATTGCCTGCTAGAGGACTATGAAATTCAAATTCATACAAAAATAGAATTTGAAGCAAAAAGACTTAGATGTGGCCTCTTATATAGAGGAATTCTAAAGATTGTCTCCTAGGTCCAAGAAAAAAGAAGAGGAATAAATCAAGGTTTCTAGGTACTTGGGTGGATTGAAATAGAACATCCAAGAAGAGATTAGTCTATGGACACCAACCATAGTTTAGAAGTGTCATCTGTTAGCTCTAAAGGTGGAGGAAAAGAATAGAAATAAAGGTGAATCTAACTTCAAGAGAAGAGGTAGAGGAAGAGACCAAAGGGGTCAAAGGGGAGGTTACCAAGGCAGAGGCCATGAGCAAAGGATACAAGGTGAGACCAAACTAACCGAGCATAATACTGAAAGCACTCCAAGAGGGGGCTATAACAGAGGTAGGGGTAAGCATGGTGGTCCTAGAAAAGGAAGAGGAGGTAAAAGTAACTCATACTTTGCAAGTATGAAGTGTTACAACTATGGTCACTTAGGCCATCTAGCATATAGATGCCTTAAGAAGCCTACTACATAAAATCATGATAAGAGAGTGGCTTATGCTCATGAGGACACTTCAAGTGTCAAGGCACCTGGGATTGGCCATGTAGACTCAGAGATGGGTGAAAACCTAAAGTTTAGGAGGGTGTTGATATGACAACCAGTTAAGGATGAACCCAAGCATAGGAGGGCTTTGTTTAGGATAAGATGCAAGATCCTTGACAAATTTTGTAAGGTGATAGTGGACTCTAGTTCCAATGACAACATCATCTCAGAGGAAGTAGTCAAAAAAATCAAGTTGACAAAAGTACCCCATGTAAATCCCTATAAGGTGACTTGGTTAAAAAAATTCCAAAGTGTATTGGTAAATGAGCAGACATGGGTTGAATTCTCTATAGAAGGGTATAAGGAAAAACTATTGTGTGACATCCTACCAATGGATGCTTGTAATTTTCTGTTAGGAAGACCTTGGCAATTTGATAATGGGGCAGTGTATGATGGGGAGGAGAATTCCATCACATTCAAAAAAGGAGGAAGAACTTTTAAGATTCAGTCTTTGGTTGAGGAGGAGCCACAGCCTAAGACTCCTAACATCACGTTGTGTATTGGAAAAGGATTTTGTGAAAGATCTTAAAGAAGAAGATAATGAAGGCTATGCTATTGTTCTTAAGCCTAAGGAAGAAGAGAAGCCTGTCAAGGATCCCTTACCAACATAGATACAAGAATTTATTGAGAAGTACAAAGATATAGTGAGTGATGGAACTCCTATGACCTTACCTCCTAGAAGGGTGATAAGCCATCAGATAGACTTTGTCCCTGGTGCATCTTTGCCTAATAAGGAAGCTTATAAGCTTACCCCTTATCAGAATTTGGAATTAGCAAGGCAAGTGCAAGAACTCTTGGATTAGGGCTTGATCGAGAAGAGTATAAGCCCATGTGCAGTCTCGGTTGTGTTGGCATCCAAGAAGGGAGGAAAATGGAGACTTTGCACAGCTTCAAGGGCTAGAAAAAAATTACAATAAGGTATAGGTTCCCTATACCGAGGATTGAGGATCTCATGGATTTCCTTGGAGGGGAAATGTACTTCACTAAGCTAGACTTGAAGAGTGGTTATCACCAAATCGGGGTGAAGGAAGGAGATGAATGGAAAATGGAATTCAAGACCATGTATTGATTATATGAATGGATTGTGATTCCATTTAGCCTCACAAATGCTCTGAGAACATTCATGAGGCTCATGAATGAAGTGCTCAAGGACTTCACAGGGAAGTTTGTAGTTGTATATCTTGATGATATACTGATATTTAGTAAGACAAAAGAGGAGCATATCAAACATGTAGAGGTTGTATTGCAGAGGTTACATGAAGAGAAACTGGCTATCAATCTTGAGAAATGTGAGTTCTTCAAACAGGAACTGGTGTACTTGGGATTTGTAGTATCCAAAGGGTCCTTGAATATAGATCAAGACAAAGTTGCAGCTATCCTAAGCTAGACACCACCCACCACAACAATTGAGGTAAGATGTTTCCATGGGTTAGCCCAATTTTCTAGGAAATTTATTAGGAATTTTAGTGGTATTTGTGCACATTTATTGGAAACCATTAAGGGTGGGGTAAAAAATAAGTTTAGGTGGACCTCAGAAGCAGAGAAAGCCTTTGAGATGTTGAAAAACCAAGTAGCCACACAACCCATCCTAAAGTTGCCTAACTTTGAAAATTTGTTTACCATTGAGTGTTATGCAAGTGGCATGGTAGTAGGGAATGTGTTAAGCCAAGAAGGTAGGCCAGTATCCTTCTTTAGTGAAAAATTAAATGAAGCTAAGAAGAAAAACTCTTCTTATGATTTAGAATTATATGCTTTAGTCCAGTCCCTTAGGAAATGGAGGCATTATCTCTTACCCAAGGAGTTTTTTTTGTTTACTGACAACCAAGCCCTTAGTTATATCAATACTCAGGAGAAACTAAGAAATAGACATTTGAAATGGATGGAATACTTGCAAGCATTCACATTTACTATTAAGCACAAGAAAGGGAAATTAAACAAGGTTGCAAATGCACTAAGTAGGAGATTGTTGATAGTCCAAGAAGTTCAGTTGAATAGCATTGGACTTGATGGTTTTAGAGATCTCTACAATGAAGATGAAGACTTTGGTGGAGCATACAAGGTGTGTGTTGATTTTTAGAATCATTTCCATAGAAATTTTTCTGATTTTACTTTTCAACATGAATTGTTATTTAAGGGTAACCAATTGTGTGTGCCAAGAGGCTCCATGAGAGAGAATCTCATACAGAAGAAACACAATGGGTGTTTGAGTGGTCACTTTGGTATGAAAAAAACCTTGGAGCTGGTGCAAAGGTTATACCATTGGCCAAAGTTGACAAGAGATGTCACTAGGTATGTTGAGTAGTGTGTAATATGCATGAAAGCCAAAGGAGGAATAAAAAATGCATGTTTGTACCAACTTTTACCAGTCCCTAATAGGTCATGGGAGTGTGTGAGCATGGACTTCATAGTAGGTCTACCTAAGACAAAGCAAGGATATGACAACATTTACGTAGTGGTTAATAGATTTAGTAAAATGGGACATTCCATACCTTGCAAGACTACCCATGATGCTAGCCATATATCATACTTGTTTTTTAAAGAGATTGTGAGAATTCATCACTTACGCCTAAGTATTTTTTTGTGATAGGGATGTGAAATTTATGAGCCATTTTTGGATAACTTTGTGGAATAGATTGGGAACCAACTTGTCTTTTGGTTTATCTTACCACCCTTAGACTGATGGCCAAACTAAGGTGGTCAATAGAGTGTTGGGTAACCTATTAAGGTGCCTAACTAAGGAGTATGGACATACATGGTATGTGGTCATTCTCCAAGCAGAGTATGGATACAATGACAGTAAGAACAGAATGACAGGGAGAAGCCCATTTGAAATTGTCTATGGGATACACCTAATGAGGGTGTGTGAGATTAGGGATCTTGGAGTCATGGAATATAGGAGTGGTCATGTTGAGGACTTCACTCAAACCATGAAGGAGATCCAAGAACAAGTCAAGAAGACCATACAAGACAGTACACAAATGTTGAAGGCCAAAGTTGATGAAAAGAGGAGAGACATTTAGTTTGAGGTGGGTGATTATGTGATGGTTCATTTGAAAAAATCTAGGTTACAGAAGGGTGTCCCTACTAAGCTTCAGATGAAGAGGGTTGGACCTTGCAAGATCATAGCCAAATATGGGGTTGATACATACAAAATAGACTTACCTTCATATTTGAGCATATCGAAGGTGTTTAATGTACAAGACTTGATCCCATTCAAAGGGAAGATAGATGAGATGGGTCAAAGAAGTCAAGGGGTCAGTGGTGATGTTGAGGCTACTGTATTACCTCCCAAGCCATAGTTAGAAGCTGACAGAGTTCTGGATTCAAGAGTCAAGATGACTACAAGGCACAAGGTGTACATGGAACACCTCATCAAGTGGAAGAATAAGCCTGAATCAAAGGCCTCATGGATTGTATAAGTAGACTTCAAGAAGGTGGGAATCTCTAAAGACACGTTGTCCACAAGAGTGACATAAATTTTCTTTATGGGGGAGTATGGTGCAGGAGCACCTAGGTAAGGCTAAAATATAACCTAGGGCTTCTAAGTTTTTTTTGGCTTGTAGTGGTTCTAGAAAAACCACTAGTGGAATAGTAGGACTAGGTGGGTCCTAGGATGTGTGGAGGTTATTTGGAGGTCTTATTAGGTCTTATTTGCAAGCATTGTTCTAGGTTGTTAATTTGTACCCATGTTGCCAATGTTGTTGCTAAAGTGGAAATTCTGCATTTAGGGGTCAAATTAGGCAAGAAAGTGTTTAGGAGACCTATTTGAGGTTGTATTAGCCTAGATATTCTATTTTTTAAGTTATTGAGTTGGTTTACCATTTTTTATGCCAAAATCCCCAAAGTTGTAAAAGTTGTCAATGTTGTCATTGACAACATTTATTGTGAGATTGCATTTTCGGGCAAAGTGGTTCCTTAACTATTTGAAACTATCAAGATAGGGATTTGGTCAACTATATGAGGCCTCCTTTGACCTATGAACAAGGTTGGATGACATTTTGAAAATAGAGTAATTGAAGAGTGACAAGTTTTCTGAGTATTTTTGAAGCTTTTATTTGGTTGTAGTACTTTAATGGATTAGATTGATTTCTATTATGGTTGAACAAGTTTGAGTAGTTCATTATGTGATTTTTTGTGGTGGTAGATTATAATTTTTTATAGTTTTGTGTTAGTTTGTAAAACTATTTTGTTTTAAGCCTTGTCGCTGGTCTGAACCAGGCAGGCTATGCAAATGGGGTCATAGCTCATCATTCCACCATAGGATTTGTACAGGCTCTTGGAATGGGTGAGGTGACTCCATGTATTGTGTGTGTACAAAAGGAGGGGCCCTAGGAAGCTTGTCTTCTATTTTTCAATGATGCCCTAGGCGAGCTTGTGATGCATGGCTAGGGTCTGCAGAGCACTGCAAGCGAGTTACAGTGGGTTGAATGCATTAAATTATTTAACTTGAGATTGGGGAGAGGTAGATTGGTGTGTGAAAGAGTCCCAAATCAAAGGATAATTTTGGGTGAAGTTTTCTAAGTGCCAAGAAACCAAATCTTTGTGCAGACAATTCTATTGCTTTGAAACCCTGATTTTTAGGTTTGGTTATAGCTTTCTAGTGTATAGACAGTTTGGGAAGTGGAAACCAGTGAAATATTATAGTATTCCATAAAGGGTTTCTATAATTATAATTTTTTTTGGTACTTTTTAAGGATTGTCTGAATTTATATGCAGCAAAGTGCCTAATTAGGCCTAATGCTTGTAGCCCTATTTTAGGTGTGTTTGGAGTATGAATTGGAACTCGATTAGAGTCTCATTTAAAGAAGTGTGGGTAAGCATTGGAATGGATCCAATTAACTTAATTTGAAGCCTATCTCTCCACATTGAATTGATCTTTAATCTTATGGGTCAAATAGTGAAGATGGTGCAGGAAGAACACTATAGCTAGGAGATGTGTAGTTTGATTTATTGATTGGTGGACACAAACTGAATCAGAGAAGTTTCTTAAGAAGAGGGACCTTAGAAGTTATGGTTAGTGAAGAACCCTACTAGGCTAGAGAAGAGGCCTATTGAAGACCCTAGTGGAGTATATGGTAAAGAGCAAGGTTTGTGTTACATCAAGCATCATCTCCTATAACATGATTTTCAATACTTTTATCATCTATGCATCATTAGTGTTTCAAGGAATATGATCAATCAATGCTTAATATTACATCTTAAGCCTTGAGATCTTAGCTCATACCATTTAATTATACCAACAAGTATAACATTCTATACAAAGACATCATTAATAGTCTCAAAATAATTAATTTGAAGGTCAGTTGCAGCAACTGACCACATGACATTCTCAAATAATTCTTTCAAGAACCATTAAACAATACCCTTTTAAAAATTTGTTACCTTAATGGCTTTGACCAAATCTTCATGAATCTTCCATTTATTGTCCTTATTTTAAATCCTTGGCCCTATTTCCTAATCATAGAATAATTATATATCTCTGTATACCAAACAATGAACTATCCTTGTCCACACTATCAGAAATCCATTAATTCTGATCACAAAACAATATATCATCCATATACTACCAAACACAAGAGTACTTTAGACTATTGTCATCGTACCCAAATCACATACTCTATTCAAAAGGTTAGAATTCATTAATCATGTCCATTATCCACAACAATAAAATAGACCCCCTCTATTACTACAACCTTCAATCAGGCAATACCTTTATGGCACCATAGTCATCAAGTGGTATAAGATACCTTTACGGTTATATTATTCAAAAAAAACTTTTTGATACACCTACTTTATCCATATCCAACATAAGTTTTCCCCAGCTGAGAATGAGAAAAAATCCTATACTTTGTTAAGGTTCTATGCTAGAAAGTAGATTCAAAGTATTTTGAGTTATATGTTTGTTGGATTTATTTACTCACTATATCTATCTTCCTAAAATTTATCAATCTTACTATAAAAAACCATGTTTTTTTTGACATTAAACCTTCTTGCAAATTATTATTTTAGCTCGTTGAGATTTTATCCAACACTGTGTATGCAAGTTATTAATATAATAATTTCTTTTTTTGGTGAATTGTATAGTGGAATCTCCTATCCATATATGGTTGTCCTCCACCTTCCATGTAAGTGACTATACTATTTATATTTCCTTCTATAGGAGATTAGAATTGTTTATAGGAAATGAATGAACCTCAACATTTTAGATTCTAAATTTTATGTCTCATCCCCTTCTCTCTTTAAAATATGTTTCTTATTTTTATTTTGCTAGGCAAAGTGAGAGGGTTGTCAGGGCCTTGTTGGAAGCCTCTTTTTTTGAGATAAAGTTATTTTTCTGATCCATGCTCTTCTTTTAATTATTTAGGCCTAATGCCTTCTTTTCTTTGGAATTAAAGAGAATGCATTGTAACTTTTAGTGCATTATATATTCATCTTCCATATCTTCCCGGAAGTAGCCAACAATTAGATTAGTAGGTATAATAGAAAAGGGTGTTCTAGAAGGATACACTAATTAATTAATTTCTTATGTATGAGATAATAATAAGGTATGAGGAATCCACTTGTACTGTGATATTCTAAATGTAGAATTAACTAGTAAAATTTCCTTATGTTTCATGGCTTGTATTGTGATATTTTTAAAAGTGATATTAACTAGTAAAATGTACTTATGTTTTATGGGACCATTTAAATTCTAGTGTCTTAGGTCCCTCCATGGGATCCTCACCTTAGATACCTGATACTAACCTCATAGGGGTCTCAAATCCTATGATGGGGATTGTTACTTGAAAATAATTACTCCTAGCTACTCAAGAACAACCAAGATCCTTCATTACATGGTCCACACCAAACTCCAGATAGGTTCATACTTTGTACCATGAAATCTATCATAGAAAATTTCTTCTTGAGATATTATTTTGGTTGTAACCTATCTTGAACCCTTTCAACAAATCCTTGAGCCACTACAGACCCCTAAGCATGATGAGTGAACCACTACTCATGAAACATGGGTCAATGAGTTTAACTAAAAAAACTACATAGTTGAATCCTTATATAAATATCACACTTTGAATTTATATGGAAAATATCTCCTATCTATTAATTGATGAGATTAAGAGGATTTTCTTTGTAAAGCTATACTTTTCTTTGTAAAGCTATACTTTTGTTTATAAAGCTATACTTTTCTTTATGGTGTCTTTCTCACCCTAGCTCTTATCAATTTTTAATATGCTTTTCAAATGATGTCCTTAATCTAATTGCTCTTATTTATGAGAGGACTAATGTTGATTTTACTCGGGTGGATTGAACTCTTTCTCAAGTATCAAGCTAATGATGAAACCAACCTAAAATGTGGTTGGGACCCAACTATTGTAGACTTACTCTAAATAATTGTTACCACTAATTTAGACTTTGAAATTGGAATTATGTTGATCTCCAAAAAAACTCAAAGTACCCATCCCCGAGACGTCCTCGCACTGGGTAGTTGGAGTACCTGAGTACTATGTTAGTATGTTGAATGTTAAATTGTTTTGGTTTGATTTTCAATTTTTATATGTTTAAGTAATTTGGTATATTATACTAAAACATTATTTTATAACTAACATTCCAACTTCTATATAACTAGTTCTAAGAAGACTTCCATACTTGTGATATCATTTTGCGTAGTTTGTGAAGGTTATATACCAAAGTTTTCATAGCCCAATTTTTTTGCCTGTGAAGAAAGCCATGTTAGCTAATATTAGAAAAAGAAAAAAATAAGGAGACAATTGTTATATTATGGTCTAACTTGAAAAGAAAAGGTGATGGAAAATGTTATTTTCCTTGCAAAATTTGTAAGGGCTTAAAGACTAGAAGAATTCTAATCAAAACAACTAAGAAACATTGTACGGAGCATGGTCACATTGAAGGCATACATGATTATCATCAATTGGTAATTTGTTCATTATATTATTTTAATAATTTATATACATAAGAAATCACTTAATGGTGAGATCATGATCATGGTTTATTTATGTTGATCATTTTTATATAGGTTGAGTACCCCAAGGCACATGATATGGACCACCACAACCTGGAGAATATGGTTTTTGAAGTGGAGGAACATGGAGGTGTGAATATTGAAGGTGAAGATAATGATCCCATGGAAGATGATGATCAAGCGCCAGGAAACATAATTAAAGATGATGGTACAAATAAATTGATCCATGACACATTTAGTACTGACACAGATGATCATGATGATCAAGATAACCTTGATGTTTTTCATGATTTACCTCTACTTGAGAAGGAATACAATGCCCTTTACAAAGGCTCCCAAACAACTCTTCTCTCTGTTGTATTTTTGTTGATGAACTTGAAGGTTATGAATGGTTTATCCAACATAACTATCTCACGTATGTTAAGGTATATCATATATGTCATTATAATTAATAAAGGGTGAATCATGTACCATTAATATTCTTTATATTAACAAATTATATTTTTTTATCTTGATAGGTGAGTTTTTGTTACCACCATCAAATATTCTACCTCGCTCATATCGAGAAGTATCTTCCATTATGAAATATATTGGTATGGAGTATAAGGAAATAAATACATGTCCCAATGATCATATTATATATCATAAATAACATGAATTTGCAACAAAATTTCATGAATGTCATATGAGTAGATATTGAACAGATCAAATAACAAAAAAGGTGTCTCACAAGGTTCTTTGTTATATTCCCATTATTCCACGTATACAATGATTATTCAGGTGCACTAACTTGGCATAATTTAAGGATTACCATGCATGAAATAGAAGTCAAGATGATATTATTAAAATGCACGCGGATGGTTCAATATTTATGAAAATAGAGGAAAAGTGGCCACACTTTAAAGAAGATCCTCGTAATCTCAGGCTTTCATTGGCAGTGGGCTATGTCAATCCATTTGGAGAGCTGAGATCTATTTACTTAGTGTGACCTATTTTTTTATTAACAATAACATTCCTCTATGAATGTCAATAAAGAGGGAGAACATAATGTTGGAAATGATTGTTTCAGGTAATTTTTATTTAATATTCATCTATATTTAATTATAAATATTTCATTAAAATGCTCATAATAATTATGTAATGTTTGTGTTCATTCAACTATGTAAGTACCAAGTTAAAGATATGAATGTATATATTGAGCCTCTTATTGACGAGTTGTTTGAGTTATGGAATGGTGTCACTATGTATGAAGTGTCTAGAACAATAGGAAAAAGACAATTTCAATTTCATGCAATGCTTGTATGGACAATACATGATTCCCCAGGGCTAACACATTTTTGTGGTATGTTATAGTATTCAAGTTGTGCATGATAATTATAATTATAAAAATTAACATATTTAATCCAATTATACATTATCCTGTAGGTATTCTAACAAAGGGAAAATTTTCATGTCCAATTTATGATCTAAAGATGAAATCTCGTCATTCAAAAAGTTTAGGAAAGTATGTATTTGATGAGTATAGGCACTTCCTCCACAGAAATCATAAGTATTGAAATACTAAATTTTCAATGGAAAGAAGAGACTACATCAAAGCCAGGAAGAATGAAACCTCACCTATGGAAGTTGGAATATAATAGAATTAATCATCAAGGTAATGTCATTCCATCTAATGGTTTATGTTTGGAATTTATATTTTTATATATTTTTTGTTTATTGATGATGTAATTGATGATCATGAAGGTCGTCAAGGAATTAATGACCACCTTCCAAAGGGACTAAAAAGTTATCCCAAATAACTTAGTAGGTTTCCCTACTATGAGAAGCTACAAATTGTGCATTTGTTTGATACTATGCATATTGGAAAGAATATAACAGAGACACTATGGAAAATATTGGATGGAAGGAGAGACAAAGAAAAAATTGTCAAAATTTGTAGTGGCCTTTATGAATCCAATCATGCAATGAAAAATGTCATTCAATCAAATAGAAATGGAGACCAAATTAATATAAGGGCCCTTCCTTGGTTATTAACGGACTAGCAAAGCAATGCTATAAAAGAAGTCATACAAAAAAATTGATTTCCACATAATTTTTTGCGAACATAAACAATCTCATATCAAAGAAAAGTGAATTTGGGCCATGGATGAAAATGCATGATTGACATACCTTCACTAATGTAATTCATGTTCTTTTGTATTTATTATATATTTGTAAACTGCATGTACTTTTTATTTTATTATGCTAGAAAATAATAAAAATATCATTTTGTAATTGTTGCAGCACGTTCTACCTCTATCTCTCCCAAACCACTTCGATAATAATGTCAAGAAATTCATATATGATCTTGGAAAATACATGAGGTAAGTAATGATATTTGTTCAATTTTTTATATAGATATTTTATTTGCGATTTATTTTACTTTTTATATAATATATTGTATATTATTTTGTAAAGTCTCATTTATATATTTTTGCTTCTTGAATCTCTTGTAGGTGGTTGTCATCTAAAGAAATCCATAAAGAAGATATATAATATTGGAAGAGAAAAATTCCTCATATAATGTGTGAAATGTAAAAGTGTCTACTTTCAACTTTTTTCAATGCACAAGAATACTACTTCATACACCAAGTTGAGGATATTGAACTATGTGGACCTGTACACACTAGGTCAATGTGGATGGTGTTATGCCCTGCATACCCGTCCCTACATTTTGTAGGCAAAATGTTGGGTCCCCTTTTTTGGTTTTTTTTTTGCCTTGTCTCTTTTCTCTTTGTTTTCCTCCGATGTTTGCTGCCATGAGGGTTGTTTTCCTTGCTTTTTGATTTTATTTTCTCTGGGACCCAGTCCCAGAGTGTTTGTCTTTTTGTTCTTGCCAGACCCCAGACTTCGGGATTCTCTATCATCATGTCTTCTTTTGTTAGAAGCTGTGGCGGCATGGAATCCACGGGCCTGGAGTCTAGAGGTTTTCCTTTCCCGGGGCTTGCAGAAGAAGGCAACATGTGTTTTTACCCTAAGGGTATAAATTGGATTTACCAGTCATTTTTACACTTACCGTGATCAAAAGACTCAGAGTGATTAAAGAGATTCAAAGGCGATTAAGGTGATTCAACAATGTTTAAGTTCAAAATCTCTTTGTGATTAACGGTTGATTAACAATAATTAGTAGTATTGGTTCATGGTCATTCGAAGGTGAATCAGTTGCAGAGCACCTCCCATGCTCGTTCCTCCACATTCCCCATGTTTTCAGGTAGGCCTTATGTTTCTCCCTCGTGCTTTCTGGTTTTGTTTCAGTTTCATTTTGGTTTTGGTTTTATTTTTTTGCGTCTTCTATTTTCTTTTTGTTTCTATTTTTGTTCCTATTGTCGCCTCTTGTTTTGGGATGGTGCTGCCGGAGGGTTGTCCGCCCGCCCTGTGCAGGTGTAAATTGATGTAAATGCTTGTACATGCCTTGTAAATTCTATAAGTTCTATAAATGTCTGTATATGGGTTTGTTTTGGGTCTGCCTGTGAGCTACGCTTTGGCCCTCGTTATTCTTTGACCCTCTGTCCGGTTCTATACATTTTGTCTAGGGGAAAGCTTGTCGTGCTTCACATCAAAGCCCCAAATTTGGAGCTCATCCGAGAAAGATGTCTTCCTGGTTCAAACTTGACACCTTGCTGGTTTGAGCCATGGTTATTTTCTCTCTCCTCCATCATTTCTCCTTAATGGCAGGTTAAGTTTCCCACATGCAAGCATTCAAAACCTGCCCAAGTGACATTCATGCTCTCGCGTGTTCAGACAGTTGTCAGTGTTAATACCATTACTCTCATTATTGCATGGCCACATGACACCCCCATGTCAGCCTAGTATGGATAATTTTCAGTCATGTCAGCAACGGTTAGGTTTCCAGACTTTGGACCCCAGGTCTCCCCTTGGTCTTTATTTCATTTCTTCGCATAAGCTAGAATCCTCGGAAGCCTGGGTATGGATCAAATTCCTATGTCATTTCATTATATATCTTTTTAGGGTTTTGATACAAACTAACACTATTTTTAGGATGAATGTGAAGCACAGGTGAAATCTCCAAAATCTAGAAATATTTGTTATAATCTCTATACTGATAGTCGTCCTGTCTTACAGGTTGCCGAAAAATCACTCATCAATCATGTCTAAAGCATCAGCATCTTCTCCACCCGGGAGTCTGAAACTCCCCGCTACCGCTTTAACCAGGGCAGCTGCCAGGACAAAGGTCGAGAAGGACTTGAAAAAACTCCCATTGAAAATGAAGTATCTAAAGGGAGAAGCCATTTTCGGATTAAAGGTCGATTCCAAACTTCAATTTCTTACCGACACAAGTGTCAGAGTATGGGCCAAAATGCAGGCCTTGGTAAAAATCATGTTTATTCAGTGTACTGCCAAAGATCCAATGGCACTCAATGTGGCCGCCTCTATAATTATTAAGGCCACCCGCTTCCCCTACTCTGTGAAAGCTCCAGAGCTCATTCTCACACTGGCTGAACATTACAACACAACCGTCTGGGCTGTCGTGCTTGCTGCTCCGGTCCCGACGGGCTACCAATACTGACCCTATATCTATATGCACATAGATCATTTGTATGTTTTACATTTCTTCTTGGTGTATTTGATATGGTATGGGAGAGATTCGTAGTTACTTGCTTCGACGAGATCCACACGATAAACTGGTCTCAACCATTGTTTGTTTTATTATATGTATGCACATTCATCTTTGTGATGACAGATTTGCAAGTACCGGGCAACGTCTTCCCTGAATTGGTAGGAGTGAGTGTGCCCTATTGCAATATCTCAATGGTAAAAGAGGGGAGATAATATTTAGGCCTAAATCCCTACCCTAAACACTTATTTTTTCCTATAAATGGATAAGAGTCTGACTGACTATCCTATCTGAATCCGTCAAGGTGATGTGGATTCATGAGCCTATCTGTGTGTGCTTGTTGTTTATATTTTAGTTGTTTTTCTATTTAGATGGTTTTCAGTTAGATTTACGATGCCTATGCCTTGTGTGTTTAATGATTAATTTATGGTAATTATTAATGTTAATAACTACACCTTTAATAAGGTTAAAATATTAAATATATAATTATTTGATAATTAAATATTAATTAAATATCTATATTTAATTAATTAATTTAATTATTAAGTCTTAATTTAATAATTAAGATTTAATAAATATTAAATCTAAAAATTGTAATTAATTGTGCAAATTGAATTATTAAATATTATTTAAGTTGCATGATTAATTTATTCAATTTAATTTAAATATTCTCATGCTTTTTGATTTATGACTTTGATTTTTTTATTTTAAAGCTAAGTTGTACATTGTTTTAAGTGAAATTAAAATTAAATTATTTCTTTTAATTAATAATTAATAATTAATATTCTATTAGGGTTTCACTTTTTAAAAACCTAATTACCTGGTTTTCTATATATCTGAATTGAAAGCCATTTGGAGGGAGTTCAATTAGGTAAAAGGAAAATTTAGGTAGTTCAAGATTTTGTTGAAAGCCTAGGAGTATTTTGGAATCGTGCTTGCTTTAGGATTTGTGTTTAATCTTCTCATTAGTTACTAAAGTAGGATTTTGAGACTTGTTAATTCTAGCCTTCCAGATCCATGTCTTATATGCATCTGGATTGTTGAGATCCTGTGTTTGAAACTTCCTTGTTTGATGTTATGTGTTTAAATTGCTTAAAATTCAAAAATATGTTATTGGATCAATTCTATGGGTTTTCCTTTCTATATTCTTGTTAGATTTGTAATTTTGGGCTTAAGTGTTTCATTAGAATATCTAGTTATGATATGGCATTAAGGTTTTCAAATTTGTGCAAAACTCCTTGTTACTGAAATTTCATGTTTGTTTTTCCCAATAGCTTTTTGGCTTTCAAATCTATGAAAATCCCTTACCTGTAATTGAAAACCTACCTTTACCAAATTCCTATTCAAAACCTCAATTTCATATCTACATGGGAAACAAAAGAATAGCGGGGTTAGCTTTTGCATGCTAGAATAATAAATTAATTGAATATTTGCATATTTCCCTATATTTAGTAACTTGCATGTTCCTTAAAATTTTTATTATCTTTTCCTTTGAAATTTTATTATTTTTGTAAAATAATAATTAATAGATTGCTTTAAAATCTATTGCATAAATGCATGTAATTTTTGTATTTATATTACGTTTCTAAGAAGAAAATAAATGTCTTTATATATATCCCTTTAAATGCATTATTTATTTTGAAAAAATAAATATATAAGTTTTTGTTTAAAAAAATACAATCTAGTTTTTTTTGTTTGTTTTGAAAAATATATTTTCTAGTTTAAAAAAAATAAAAAATTATAAAAAACAATTTTTTTTTAATTAAAGTGTTTTTGTTTAAAAGTTGTTTTAAATTAATTTAAATTTGTTTATTATTATTATTATTATTTTTTATTTAAAGGTTTTTTTAAAAGTAAAGTTTTGCTTATTAAAGTAATTTAGTTTTTTAAAAGTATTTTAATTAATATTAATATTATTTTAATATTAATATGCTTTAGTTTTATAGTTTTAATAATGTGGTATTATTAATTGAGTAAATAATTTTATTAATGTCATATTAATATTTATTTAGTAGTGTTAATTTTAGATTATTACATGTTGAGTTATATTGTGTTTTTAGTAATTTATTTAAATAGATTAATTTATATACATAGTTTTATAGATTAGTCTATAGGATATTTAATTTTTTTTTTTGAGTTTTAAATATAATGTTTGTAGTAATTTTATTGGGTAAACTAATTTGTATAATGCTTATTATAAATTGGTTTATTGCTATGTTTTGTTAATTTCTTTCATAATTGAGTGTTATCATTGTGTTTTATTAATTCTTTGGGATATTGAGTTTTATCATGCAATGATGTGTTTCTGTGTGTCTATTAATGGATTAGGTACTTCTCTTTTATGCATCTATATTATTTCGGGTATCTATTGGGACTAGTTGTTTATATATGATTATTTTGGGGTGTTTGAGATTAGTTGTTTCATATTTTTACTGAACCTAGTATGTATGAACTCCTATTATGTGATCTTTTGAGATTTCCTCATGTTGTTATGGTTAATAGAGAACCAGTAGTTCATGTATGGGTAGGAACCAGTTTATGAGACTTTTATGCATGTTTATGACCTTGAGCCTAGGGGAGGTTAATTAGGTGCATCTTAAGGGATCGGGGCCCAAAGAGGCCAATTCCAGGGTAACCTATCATAACTTATTAATAAGTGATAATTTAATAATAAAACTTAAAGTTAAACATTAAATACAAGATTAGTTAGTGTGTTGAGATTTCAAGGTCCAGAGGGACCAGTCCAGGATAACTCAACAAGATAATGCTTGAGGTCCGGGGTCCAGAGAGGCTAGTCTAGGGTAACTCAAGTGATTGATCATGTGATGACACTCCCACAGAATGTATCCTAAGTCTCCTCCATAGGTCTTGCTTTACCTTTTATGGTTGTGGTTTTGGCATTTGGCTTTTTGGTTTCAGTGGTTGTTTCATGTTGGTGTTTTGGTTGATTATTGTATGTTCTTTGGATGGTGTATCCTTATGTGATCTTGGATCTCTTATGTGTCTTGATCTTTCCTATCCTTCTAATTTTTCTTTAGTCTTTCTGGTTTGTGTTCTCGTGTGTGGGTCTGATGTTATCTCCTCAGCACGGTGGGAGTGGACCTTTGGTTCCACGTGCTCAGGTGGTAGTGATTCTTATTACCATTAAGATGCAATGTTCTTATTCATGCTTGGATGATCCTTGTTGCAGTTCTACCTTCCTATTCTTCCTATTCTTTTGGAGACTTGTGAAGTTTCATAAGTTGTATATTTGTAACCATATGTGTATATTAGTTAACATCCTTTCAAAGGATGTGTTGTATTATTTTATTACGTATTATTGCATACCGTGTGACTTGTGCAGTGGACATTGATTTGGTTGTATACCTTGGGTATCAGATGTATATGTGGTTTTATTATATGAGATGTATATTATTGGATTCACTTGTTGTATCCTTTATGTTAGTTCTTTATAGTTATTCTCATAGATTATTTTACTTAAGTAATTCTATGTCAAGGAACCCTCGAGATGTGTAACCTTTGTTGAGTTGTACTTATGTGTATTATACTTGTGCTTCATTGCATTTCTTTTGCATTGTTATCATTATTATTTGTAAATATTTTTAAAAAATTATCCTTTTAACTTAGTGTCATGTTTAGGTTAGTTCTCCTAGGTTCCCTGGCGGGGCATTACAGGAGATCCCCTAGACAAAATTTAAAGAGAGCATACAAATGGGGATCATTGCTTTATGCATGATCTTTGGAGAGTCCCATGCCCAAGAATTATCAACATGGATGTACTATTTCTTGTTCGGCATCGCCTCCTGTGGGCAAAATTTTGATTGGACCACTATCATCACAATCACGTAGACTCTCAGCTTGTTTGGGTTGGCCGGTCCCATAAATTTTACATGGCTTCTTACGTCTTGTGGGCACTAGAAAAACAATGCCCCATCACCTAGGTACTACTTACAATTGGTGTGCTTGAGACTGGAAAAGGCCAGAATGCTCCATGGGATTATTTCCCACAAATACAATAGGAGGCCAGTTTTCCTAGCTTCTACAGAGTAAATGATGCATTCATTTACTATAACATTCTTACACCCACTCGGGATGTCAGATACCTGCTATAAAAGGAAGAAATGACCCTAGTTAACACTTATGGATATTATTATATTCAATATCAATAGCACACTTACATTCGGGTGACCGAATTCTCCAGGAAACCTTACCTATTACCCAAAAATTATGGGGATAGGATAATTCTTTTGGAATACTGTAGACATATTCTGGAGCTAGAAGCCCTCTTCACATTGAATAAGGTTACTAACATCCCATTCCCAATCACTTATGGGAACTATTCTTGCAGCCTTGCATTGACAAAGGAGGCAGACAGTGAACTTAAGAGTTTAGGGCTGACAAAATTCTATTTAGAACGGAAAAATTTTGATCCGCTGGACAAAATAGCAATGACACTTCCTCGAGTAGCCCCTCCATATGAGCTTTACTTAGAAGATTTTTGGGAAGATTGCCAAGATGATTTTGAGGTCCAAAACTGACATTTTATTCAGATGACACAGGGCATGATGAAGCGCCTCAAGCTTCAAAGTTTTCCAAAAGACTTTTCAGATACCGGGTCCACAAAAGACCCACAATACAAAGAGCAGGGAGTAGATAAAATGGATCTCCCTCTGGTGAACTGAGATACCCTAGAAGGATCAGAAATAGAGGACATCACCCATAATGTAATTAAACGCAGCCATGCATATTTCTAGAAAGTGTGTCCAAAAAGTACATGAAAATTTGGTCCATTTTTGCGGGGATCAACTTCTGGGGCTGAAACCTCCTCTCAGGGAAAGGATAGAGGAAAGAGAAAGGTTGGGACCCCACCCCAAATCTCATCCAAATTTCCCATTGTGAAACAACTGGAACTTCAACTGGCAGCCTCCCACTAGATGAAGGAGGCATTGATCACCCGGTTGGCCACCCCAGTTATTTTTTTTGGACCTGCCCTCCCTTCCAATTTTCCTTCGCTTGCAGAATTAATGGTCTGAGTAATAGGGATTAGAGCAGAGGAGGATCATGTCGCTATGTTGGATTTTGAGCCCCCTTTGGAAACCAAGAGGAAGAAGAAAATGACAAACAATCCTCAGCCAAGGGTAGAAGCAGAGTTTGGGATGCCTGACATCCCTGAAGTATAGATTGTCTCCTTAGACTCCCCCAAGCTAGACAATCAACCAGAAGATCCTTCGAAGACCTCCCCTCCACATGACGACTTTGATGATATATTTAGGATGGAAGAGCTTGTGAATTTACAAGGGGATATCAGGAAGGCAATGGAAGAGATCACTGCCTAGGAGGAAGTAATAATCCCCACTGAAGGGGAGATCCCAGAGAAAGAAGCTGCCACAAAGTAGGGAGTCTAGGTAGAAGGAGAAAATGAGCCAGAATAGATAGACATCTTCTAGGTACATTAGATAGAGGTTCCAGAGACCAACACCACATAGGAGAGGGAAGTGCACAATGAGCAACCAGCTTTGGCTGAGGGAACTAGACCCACAGGAGAAACCATAACCTCAGCTGCCATGCTCCAGTTGCCTCCTCTTACCCCAAAAAGAGTAACATTCAGTGAGGTGATCTCAATGGCCCAATAGGTAAATATTGGCCAGAAACCTCCACCACCTCTAGAAAATGCACCTACAAAGGGAAATTTCCTGGTTGATGGTGCCGACGAACAACAATAATAGTAGCAACAATAGAAAGATGAGGAGAGAAACCCAAGGAATACATATGTTGAGCTAGATGCTGCTAAAAACAAGGAGACCGAGGTAGAGGATGCTGATACTACTAAGGTGAATGATGCGGGTGATCTAGAGAATACAGGAAAAGAGTCTGAAGAGACTCAAAACACCAGGAAAGAACAACAAAACCCTGGAGGGGATTCACAGGATCAGACTTTGGCAGCAAGGCCACCCCTACCACCACAATGGCTGGTGGATTCCAAGAAGAGAAAGGCCCTGGTGGAAATGAAAGCCCATCTTTCCCTAGCTGAGATGATGGCAAAGGCATAGGGTGCCCCTAAAGAAAAGAAGGCCCAGACTCTCCACTCCATTCAGACTGGTCCGAGCAAAGATACATTCATGATCATTGCAATGCCTCCCCCAGATAAAGAAGAAGGAGAAATAAGTGCTACAGAATACATAGTGATAGAAGTACCTCTGGGGAAGTGGGATAAACAGGGTGAGCTAGACCTTCTCAAAGAGGCCAGCTAGGCAATTGAGGCCCGTTATGAAAAGCAAGCCCAAAAACTCAAGGAGAGAGAGAAGAATGCAAAACTTGTTGGGATTTTGATAGAGCTTGTACAACCCATCACATCCATCCCTCCAGAAGCTTCCACATCTAGAGCACCGCTCCCACAAGGTGATATAGATGTGCTAAGAAGTATGAAAAAGAAGGTGCAGACAGTCGATGATTGGGTGGCTGAACAGGTAGGAAATGTCTGACATTTCCTAGTGGCTACACTCCCAGACTTGTACATGGCCAAAAATGTTCTACACCAGGCCAAAAATACCATTTCCATCTGGGAGGGAGAGACTGATCAATATGAGGCCTGGATGAATGAGTTGGGAGAACTCATTAGTCTTAGAGAAGAAATTATCACCGAGGCTAGAATTTTAGGGGAAGAGTCCTTTGACTTTGTCTGGACCCAACACTCCAGACTTGATCTCAAATTGGAGATAAACAAGCAACTGGTAGGGGCCCTGTGGGATAAAGTTTTGGAGGTTGAGTATTCTTTAAATTTATTCAAGGCATTTATTATAAGGGTTTTGGGAGTCGATCCATTTAGTACTGAAACATGTACTCCAATGGAGTACATTGTAGGAAAGTTTAACGAGCTAATGGAGCCTTTCTATCAGTCCCCAGAGGGAATGGATGGAGCAAAGATGTCATGCATATCCTGCATGGTGCTTCGGGCCCACGATGCCATGAAGATGGCCACAGAATTCAAAAGCAATTTCCCAGATCTAGGCAAGCAGGTGGAGGTGGCCAAGTACCACCAGGCCAGCCTCAAGGATGTTGATGAAGATGGAGTTTCCTAGCTCCTGGAAACATTTAATAAATACAAGGGATAGTCCAAGTTCTCTAGATTCTGGAGATTCTCACCAGCAGGGTATATTTTGAGCATTCATTATTCTTTGAGTGTAAGCTCCCAGACTCCAGAATTTTGGATCCAATAGTTTTGTATCCTTTCAGTGACTTGTGTCTAGGTTCCCTAGAGCTGACTGGTCATTATCAAGTAGTTAATAAGGGGTCAGAAGGCCAGTGATCCTGATAAGGCATATCAGTTTGAGGGATGGATCTGACAGGTGATCTTCCCAAGGCGTTGCTCCAACATTAACTACCTGGTGCATTGAAGATAGTGAGCTACTTTTTTCATTGATGAGGCATGTAGCCTCAAACTCTGGGAAGATCAAATTTCTTCTATTTTTACTCTGGAACTCTTCTCAAGGATGATTCTTCCATCCTTTCTTCTTTTCTTATTCTTTCGATCTATCAAACCTCTGCTCTTTTTGAGGTGATTGTAAAGTGGTGCAGGTAATACCGGCCACCGGATATTGTATTTTATTGTTGAGTGTACAGTTAGATTAGGTTAAACTTTAGGGAAAATATGTGTATAAATAAGAAGTCTGACCTCATTTCAAGGGTTGAAAAAATTGATGATTTTGCAGTCTAATACTATTTACATTCAGCTTTCCATTTATTATAGTTGCAAATCTCAATGCTTGATAGTTTTTAGCAGTTCTCACTAGTTAGATGCTCCCTGGGAGCCATTGATGTACATACTAGTGATGATGGAAACCTGTTAATGAAGAAAGAAGAGTTCTAAAAATGACGTTGTTGGTGTTCTGATCTCTGAGTTAACACTCTTTTGTGCTGTATGTTTCTAATTTCCTGTACTCTAGTGTTTTAAGTAGATTAACAACTTCTTTTACCCTTGCTATTGAATATGTATGAATCACTGGTTCTGTATGTGTTCATTATTTAGTATAGTTCATTAGAGCATGGTTGATGTTTGAAGTATTTAGCATAACTATAAGTAGAAGGAATGAACTCTTAACCTTGGCGTATCTTTTGATCTATATTTGGTAAACTAATGCGTGCTTGTAGGAAACCCCAACCTAACAAAATCCCTGGAGAAGACGAGTCAAAAACAAGCTATCCCTCAAACAAAAATAGTCCCACCCAACTTAGATCCCCGCACTGTCAAGACCTGACACTCGGGTGCTTGAAGGCCCAAAGAATCTATTCCCTAGACAACCTTTACAGGTGAATTTGGCCGGTACCCTGGTACCCGATGATAACTTACATCTGTTGATGAGACTGGTCACAAAGTCCTGTCAATAGATGATTGAAAGACATTTGAAATTTTTGAAGGGTTTGGTTCAAAAAAGAGAACATCCTGAGGGTTCTATGGTCGAGGGATATATGGTATAGAAGACTATGGTGTACATTACTAAATATCTTCCTAAGTTTGCAACAAAGATCCATGTAGATCGCATTTGGGATCCTAACCCCATTAACAAATTCAAAGGGGAGTACTTGATGGTGAAACATAGATTAAGGAAAGTGAGAGGTAATTATAAGATTTTCTTATAGCTAATTAATTCTTAATCTTCAAAATAAATCGGTTGTAAGTCCTATATTTATTTTTTGTACAGTTGCTCAACAGTGGAATGCACTACATTTGTATATTCCAAACAATCTTGATTGGATGACAGTATGGATTGAATGATGTCAACATTCTTTTCACACATTAATATAGGAAGGTGTGGCTTCATTGGTTAAATAATCTCATTGTAATAGAGATTCTAATGTTACGTGAAGGGAAATTGATTTAGCATATAGTTTAAGAGATAAATAGGTATTTATAAATTTATTAATCACCCATAAGTTTATCAACTCACGATGCAATAATTTCTACATGTTTGACATATTGCAAGTCAAACACCACAATGCTATGTGCTACAATGGTCATAAATTTTGCATCAAAAATTTGGATGACATGAAGAAAACTTGTGATTCTGGGATAATTGCAATCTTTGAGGTCACTAATATTTCATCTAGAAATGACATATATCTTCAAAAGTCTCAAAATTGATACTATAGAATTTTGGATGATATACTTGAGTGTGTCTTTAATTCCTTCAAAATAGTTATGTTCGTCGTTAAACGGTACAAGCTACGACTAAATCAAAATGATCCTAATAGAATTTCTATTGAACATGATAATAAATTTACAATGGTTAATACAAGATTGTTTGAACCAATTGGGGATGAGCCTTATGTTCTTCCAAGCCAATGTGAGCAAGTATTTTACTTAGAGGTTCCACATAATCCAGGTTGGTCATTTGTTATTAGACATGATCCAAGAGGAAGGCCGGTAAAGTATAATGTGATGGAAGAAGAAGATATCGAAGAAGTAGAAGTGTTGGAATCTACAATTGAAATAATTGTTATATTTCCATTGATGTCAAACCTTAACTGGTAAGACAGTTACTATTTTTTAAAGTGCCATATCAATTAATTGATGAAGAAGATTTGAAAAGAGGAGATAATAAGAAGACCTTGTGAAATGGTTGAGTTATGGGAGACTACAATGGATACTTGATGAGATTGCACCTTGCCAAGATAATATGTTGTTTATCTTTAAAACTGAAGACTGGAAGAATAAAATTTTCGTCTTGACTGAGTAACAGAGCATAAGATTAAGGAACTTATGTTTTTACTGAGTGATGCGAGTGTCAATACATGTCGAGAAAAAATAGTGTCGACCGAGCATTGGTATTTACTGAGTGTCAGTAAATTACTGAGTTATCTAGTGATGACCGAGTGGAAGAACATAGTGATGCTCGAGTGTCAGTATTTTGAAATTTTGAGAAAGATTTGAGATCCTAGCCAACATAGTTGATTTCTTGGGATATGTGAAGTGTATTTAAGATAAAGATGATCATTGTGGAGAATTAAATAAGCATTTAATATATATTTAACCATTTTTATGTGTGGATTCAAGAAGGATTTTTAGGATGTATCCTACAAGGTAGAAGAAGAATAAAATGTTGTAAGGATTCATTGGATCTGACCAAACCCTAAGATCTACGATGATGATTAAGCGGAAAAAGATCTAGCTACCTGATTAGAGAGGTATAAGATTAACCTAATTGAAGGTTATGGTAAGTAAGAGGTTAATTTAGTTGATTGGAAAATCTAAGTAGAAGGCAAAGAAGGCTGAGAAGAATAGTACAGGACTGCACAGTGGTGATTGCTTGAAGGATTTCCAAGTAGATCTGAGAGATAGAGATGACAATGGAGGCCATTTAGTGAATTAGCATTTGAGAAAAATTGGATGGGTATTTGCAAAGTGAGTTGTATGTTTCAGATCACATTAATGTTACTTTCTAACCATTGTATTATTTTGAAATCCTCTTAAGCAACATTTACCTAAGACTCATATTGGAAATCCTTTAATCAAGATGACATTCTAATGGAATGATCTAAGTCCTCTAACAAGGCTCAATTTTAACAGGGTGATTAAATCCTTCAATAGGGTCACATTTCACAGTGTGTATTGTAAACTTTAATAGGGTTGGCTCCTCACAGAGCTCACTTCAGAAGAGTGAAAAATTGGTAGCATGTTACTAGTAGTTCTCCCATATTGGGTTTCCACGTTAAATCCTGGTGTCATACTTGTGTAAATGTTATCTGATGTTTTGTACTATATAGTCAGAAAATGGAAGCACTTCCATTGTACACATGTTTATCCTTCTGAGTAAGTGGTTTGGGGTCATGGCAAGTGCCTTGAATGGGTTCCTGATCTTGACATGGCTTCCTCCCTATTCTGTTCCTCTTTCCACTCCTGTTTGGCCTAATTTTTACATTCTGGATGGTAGACTGGTGATTCTGGGCTTCAGGGTCAAGGTTGACATTTTAGGTCTATGTCAACCTTGACCCTGACCTAGGTCAGGGTCAACCTTGACCTTGACCTAGGGTTCAGATCCCGGGGTCTTGCAGTTTCAGGAGGTTGGCCTTTGCAAAAAGTATTTCCCACTTCCGGGTCGGCTGTTTCAAGTTCTAGAGCGTTGATTCCTAAATTATATTTAATATAGGTCCTCTCCTAGGGGTAAAGGCTTTAATGGGAATTTAATTCTCCTATGTAGGCCTCCTTGGAAGATTGTTCCCTAATTCCATATAAAAGGGAAGCTTTCTCTCTCATTTTCTCTAAGCAAGAT
>MU227200.1:6233001-6267511 GCA_018584345.1 Thuja plicata | reverse complement strand
TAGGAAAATCAATCTATCATTCTTAATACATTATATCTTCTTAATAAACACATCTCTAATTCCATCCCCCTTTACATTTTTGTAAGATAGAATATTCAATTAACATCCATCAAATCAACCCCCCCAACACATACCTCTACACCTCTTCAATATTTTATCTTACATGTACTATTAAGAGTTTTATATTATGCAAGTTAATTACTTTAAGACAATGAACTGAAAGTTTATGCTACTGATTATAAGCTATAGAGACCGATTGGATTATTGAGTAGATCTAAGTTGGTGAAAGTGTTTGAAAGTTCAATTGGTACTTCTGTACATAAGGATAACTAGTTCACCCCCACTCATTTTTATCCAAATCATTCTAACAAGAAGATGATGTAGATGATGATCACGATCGATAGTTAGTTGATGATGTTCCTGGTAGAAATGTTCATGAAGAAGAAGAAGAAGATTATGATGGTGATATTACTGATGATGAAGACAATGATGATGATGATGATGATGATGTTGGAATTAATGGGAAGTGTGTACTGAGAGGGGAGGGGTGAATCAGTACCTCTAAAACTTTTGTATCATTTAACCTTTATCCTTTAAGTTATAAATTTTTTATCCAACCATCTGTTCTATACTATCTTGATGTAAGATATATCAATTTATAAACTTAACCATACGTTTGAACATTCATAGATACATTCATGAAAGTAATTGACACATAACACAAGATATTATAACACAGAAAACTCTTGTTAAGAAGTAAAAACTGCGGTGGAGATGACACCCTCAAATTCTTCACTATCTGCAGATTGGAAGGGGCCGGTTAAGGCTTACAATTTGATCACTTCTGATGATCTACCCTGTTAGAAGTATCTATCGAGACCTGTTAAAGTCTAATTTTTTAAGAGATTTTGTAACAATATTGAGTGTGCACTCAGTTAAGAGATTTACAATTGGATGGTTAAATCCACCTTCCTTGAAAGGATTTTTACACTTTGCTTCACTTGTTAGAATGTAAGAAAATTAAACTTTAACCTAAGTGTATTTAATCTCCTATTGCTAATTAAAAATCCATTTAATATTACATGTATAAGTGTATCACCTAATGTGATTGAATAATACCTCTGTTGCTCAATAGCCTCTGTTCTTGGTTCTTGATAACCAAATTTACCTTTTGCTATTCTGGTTCTTGAAAATTTCAGTCTGATCCATAGATTTTCTCATAGGCTTCATTCATCCTCTCACATCACATAATGAATGATTACAACATCTATTTATAAGATAGATTGACCTAATTAAGTTTCACATAAAACAATATTAACTCTATGATCGTAGGTTTACAACTTTACCTTGATCTTCTAGTATATGTGTTTTAAATCAATTAGACTGATTAAAATACTTACATTAATGTTTCTTGTCCCTTAATTAATGTTTTTAAAAATAAATCAAGACTCTATAAATAGAATAAGACTATTTTATCTGACGTGGAAGTCAGATCCACTTTTTGCGAGCTTCAACTGACTTTTGGTTTCTGTTAGTCGGTTATGCTCTAAAGTCAGTTAGACTATCTCTTGATGTTCCTTGCTTGAACTTTTACTTGGGTTGCACTTTTATTGTTCTCTTAGTTTGTAATTTTTCCTACACGTCGGGTTCCACTATCGGGTTCCTCTTTATCCGTTCCACTTTGCATTTTTGGTTTACACACAAAACTGTGTCGTCGGTTTTCTGTGTACTTAGCAATTTTTAGTGATCTCTTATATCTGTATTTTTGGTTTTCTCTTGACCTATCTTTCATTGTATGTTTACCGAAAGTGTTCTTTGCATACTAATGGAAAAATAATGTCATCAATCTCCCCTATTGACATTAGTATCAAAAACTGATATGTGCAAAATACTAACAAAATGTTTAGTATGTACACCATATATATTCCTTAGTCATTTCATGACTCCTCCTATCTGTATGTCTGTAGAGTATCTATCTGTACATATCATTATTTTCCCCCTTTTTTGATATTAATGGAAAAGGTGTATACCTTATAGCTTATCAAAAATGTGAGAGTGTGAAGACTTCATGTCTTCCATCATCTTCTCCCATTTTTCTTTCAGGTTGTCTAGAGCCATGTGCTCGAGTGTAATCCTTGCATGCATGTCATAGATGTTGTTTGCTACAGACATCTTGGGGGTGGCTATCAGTTGTCTTACTAAATTGATATGCTATTGAAGTAGTGTTAGATTCGGTAGAAGTTGAGCTTGGATCTCGGTGACCTCTTCCCTGAATTGTGTTTCTACTTCCCACAGTTCTTGTCTTAACCTTTTTATCTCAATAATTTTCTCATAATGCAACTTTATTGCATTGTCATCAATGGTTAAACCTTTAGCACTAGTTTCTAGATCAAAATCTAACTTTTCTGTCTTATCACTATGATCTTTAGTGAATTTATCAATTGTGCTCAATTTTTGTATCAAGGAAAAAGCTTCAACAATTATTGGGTCTAATTCACTTACTAATTTTGAAAGATTTACCTTGTTTTCTGCCACTTCTTGGCTGATCTTTTCAACAAGTTTGTGCTGATATTTATGCTCTGCTCTCTCCTCAATTGCCTTTTCTACATCAATGTTATACATTGTGATGGCCTCGGTGAGAGTGGCTAGTTGATCATGGATAGGTCTATTGTGATCAACATCAACATCAGGTACAATCTGATGCAAGATGTCCCTAGTTGTTTCTACTACCATGGAGTCTCTATGCTACTTTCTTAGCTTCTCGTGTAATACCTTCCTTTGGCATATTTCACCATACTCTTTAAGTGCTTCATAGTCTAGTGTAGTTGGGTCACATTTGGGTATCTCAGTGATCTCATCTAGAGTGACTTCCAACTTATTCTTTTTGGATTTCTTCTTCTTCTTTTGAGTTTCACCTTAATGTAGGACCATAGCCAATTTCTCAGTTTTGTCTGTGCTAGATGAAGTGATTTGTGGTGTTGCCTCTTTTTTCTGCTGTGCTTTGGTGCCATCTTGTTAGTTTTGAGTGGACCTCTCCATATCAACCTTTACATTATCTATAGAAACTTGTTTGGTTTCCTCACAAGTGCCATCTTTGGTTTAGCTCCTTCATCGGTATCCTTATGTACTTCATCCATCTTTGTTTGTGAATCTTTCTCCATAGTGTCTCCATTTGTTTGCTTTAAATATCCTTCTGTAACCTTGTCAATTTTGGTTATAGTTTGAATGTCTTTGATGACATTCTGGTCATCAGTGTTGTCCTTCTTTTCTTCATCCCTTGCATCCTTGAGAGTTCTTGAATCTTTGATAGGTGATTTTTATTTTTCTTGAAGTATATTGATGGCGTGCATCAATATTAGCATGTTTCTTGATATGTTCACCTTTGAAGTGTCAAATGTAGTGTCTTGTTCATCGATCTTGTCCTTGATAACAGTGACATCTTCATCTTTTGTATTTCTTCTATTGGATCATCAGTTATGTCAATGACTGTGCTGTCCAAAATGTTGTCCATAGTGGTGTTTGGCCATGTCTCATCTACAACATCCATATCCTTGTTTCCGGTGGTGTCCAGTTCCTCTTTATCCAATTCAACATATGTGATGATAATTGGTTCTATGATCTCAGTAGCTTGATCATTCTTGATTTCTTAATTTTTGGTTAGAGCTCTTTGTGGCTTAGGACTTGTATCCTTTTCAGGAATATGAAGTATTCTCCTCCATTCTACTTCACTCTCTTGGTCTAACTCCAGTAGATGTCCTTTAAGTGCTTGGTAGGCTCTCATCTTCGGTGAGAACCTTTTGGAATGAGCCTTCATCATTTCTTTGATTTCCTCCATTTTGGATTCGGGAGGCATGATTGATACTAGGGCTCTTTCCCTAATTTATTTCTCAGAGTGCAAGGC
Organism: Thuja plicata; assembly: GCA_018584345.1. Classification (NCBI taxonomy): domain Eukaryota; kingdom Viridiplantae; phylum Streptophyta; class Pinopsida; order Cupressales; family Cupressaceae; genus Thuja; species Thuja plicata. The sequence continues at coordinate 6,263,610 of MU227200.1, read as the reverse complement.
AAAAGTCCATCTTTCTGATAGCCTATCTTAAAGTTATTTTTCCATATTGTCTGATAGTTCTATAGGGTAGTATTTATATATGCACATCATCTTGATGATTTCCTCCTCAATATTATTTTGATCCAAGGGGTCTATAGTTAACCATCTTCTAACTTTGGAGTCACTAATTGATCCTGATTTAATAATTTGTGCACATACCTCATCAATGGTTTTAGGTCTTGTTCTTTTCCTCTTAAACACATTCATCTTGTTTTGTATCCTCAATATCTTCCTTGGTTCTAATGAACTTTCTTCTTTTGGTTGGCCCTCTTTTCTATGTGGTCGGTTTCCTCTTGTAGGTCCTTACTTAACCTTTCTTTAATGGGGAAGGACTTGTGTCCTTAGCTGTCTGACTTCTTGTCCTTGAAGCTGTTGTGGTTCTTGGCTTCTTAGTCGGTGTAGGTAATGGAGTATCTGACTCTATAGAATCAGAGTCACTTACTTGCTCAGCCTCACCGACACATGATTGTCCTTTGGTTTATTCCTCTGTGACTGATAGACTTTTCTTCAAATTCTTAACCATTTTATTTTTCTTCCTGTCTGTTTGCTTTACAACCAAGCCAGTTTTGATTCTTTCTTTGGCCTCTTCATAAGTTCCAAACTTTGGTTGTGTTTTTCCTAAGGGCTCATTGATCAATGCATCAATTGCATTGGATGATTAATCAATGTTTACCTCATAGTCTAATGGGTATAACCATGTTTTCCTTGGTACAATAGGCTTGATGTATGTGGTCTGTGTCAACCATGAAACATATATCATTCTTGAATTTCTTAATTAGTTGTTCCAGGATCCTTACCCTTTCCTACATTCTCTCCTTGAATCTAGTAAAGTACTCTTCCACAATTGTTTCAAAGTTGTCTCCCAGTGATTTTATGTATTCACTAATATGTATGGTGATAGGTCTAGTGGTATCCCATTTTACATCTCCTACTGATGGAAAATATTCTTAAAAGTAAAATAAAATGCACATGATAAGTGAGCCAAACTTACATGTATTTGTCTTTGCATTTCTGATTGTTCTCAATATTTCTTCTAACTAGTTTAGTAGAAGTTCTGACAGATCCAACTAATTTCCTTTCTTTACAATATTGTATGTTGTATCCACTGCTTTGAATGCTATGCTATTCATCCTGCTAACTTGAAAGAATTTGTAGCCTAGGAAACATGCTCCAAATTCTAGTTCATCATCTGTGATATTGGATACCTTCAGTCCTCTTCCATCACACTTGGCTCCTGTGTTCTTTTCAATCTCAACCTTGGGTGGGTGTTTCAATACCTTTACCTTATCAGTTATAGGATAACCGGTGACTACATGAATAACATCTCGGGTTATAATTTTAGGCTCATCCAGCTATAGCTTGTGATTATGAAGTCTTCTCAGTACTAACTGAATCCACTTGGTCTTGAATACATTTAGGAACAATAGGTCATTTGTGAGCCATTTCACCTCTATGTTCTTGTGCTCATCTTTGATAGATCCATCAACATTACATAGCTTCTTGAAAGATTATTCCACCTCTAGGTTGCCAATTTCTACAATTTTGCAGTGAATGTATGCTTGCACATCTTCGACAAGCAAAAACCTAGCTTTTATTCGCGAGAATACTCCAACATTGTCAGGTTGTGATGAAAACTTAGGGAATATCTTGTAGTGGGGTTCTTCATAGGTAGAATTCTTGATAATTTTAACCTTATCCTTCTTTATGTTCTTCAGTTTGGTGGTTCTTGAAGTCGTGGCCGTTGTTTCAGAAATTTAGGGCTTTCTAAAAATGCATAAAAAAGAATTCTCGGTTAACGTAGGAACTTACTGTTTACTTCTATAGTGGTCATTGATCTGTTTGGAGTGCTCTAGGTCAAGTTAAAGTCACTCTATGATGTTTTTGTTGTGTAGTCAAATTTTGCATTCGTCACTCTTCTCTGCTCGCTAGTGAATAATGAAACCCTTACATCACCTTTTTATAGACATTTTCCCTAAAACAAGTTATTAATGCTCAACCACTCCTCGATGTGTGAAGATGGAATCATTGGTTTAAGCACTAACTTCTCTCTTCAGTGACAACACGATGTTTTGGGGCAGTCATCTCACTTCTTTCTTTTACCAATGGGTTTTGGTGTTTTGCAAAAACAACTTTTTCAACTTGCTTGATTTCTGACAAGTTTTGGTTTACACTAGAAAATTTTCTTTTACATGTTGACTGATGAGTTTTTCTATGTGCAGACAATACAACTTTGAGTGTATACCAATGGATTTTGGTATGTATTGCCTGATGGAATAGTTTTCACATATTTTAACAAGTAATACCATGATGCATCTTTTCTTATGCTAATTTGTCATTTCATCTACATATTATGGTACTGATGTAAAATAACCTTAGTGTAATGTAGTTCCATACTTACTTGTTTTGCTTAGGTGGGGGTGGTGATGTCACTAGATCCATTGGATAGGGTGTCACCAATTACATTTCTCGGTCCAGCTTCATCATTTTTTGTAGCTTTCCTCCACATTTTGTTTGTCATCTTCCATATGTCTTTAATGGTATTTTTGTTGGGAAATGTTCTAGTCTCTATCATTCGGTCTCTGCAGTCTTTCTTGAGATGACCAACTTTATGACAGTGTAAGCATGCCATTCCAGGGTTAGTCCAAACTCTAGACTTTCTTGTCCACTGTCTCATACAGTTTGCAGCAATGTGAACAAATATTCCACACGCTGTACAATTTTTTTGTGTGTTGTAATCCCATACATACTGGTTACCAAATCTTTTCGATTGATAGGCAACTTCTTGATGTTGGAGATTTTCCTTTGAGCCAGTAGTTCACTGTATGTTTGTCATTGATGACAACATATAGTATGCAACAGTGTCCTGTATGTAATTCTCAGTATGGATATGTTGGAGCCTTGCACATTTATTTTTATGTTGTTCATAGACGTAGATTTAGTTGTGCAGTTGAAGTTGAGTTATGATGACCTATTTTCTAGTTATAGTTTCAAGCGATTGTTTATTAAGAGCCGACAGTATTTATATTGTTTCTTCAATTGCACCTATCATTTGGATATACATTTTTGGATTCATGTTTAGTTATGAGTTCAGAATGTTTGGTTAAGAGTGCTTAACGTGTTTCATCTAGAGAGTGAAGTTTGAGTTAATTTGGTGGAGCCGACTGTGTGAAGCGAAACGTCTACTCATTTTGAGTTGCATGGTTCTATTTGTGTTGCGTGCTTAGTTTAACCAATGAAAAAGTTGTTGAAGAGTTTCCTACAAGCTGACTTGATCATATCTTTGGAGGAGGATACTTATAGCATATCATTTGTAATCGACATGAGTGAGATAGTGGAAACAGAAGCAGAGCATAATTTTTGATGTTTTGGACCAGTAAAGCTATATCATTCATTAGTTGAAGATCTATGTGAAGAAGCAGAGAGTGTATACAATTCACTGGAATTGATCAAAAGAAAAATTCTAATTAATAGTTCAATATCAGATATAGTGTATATCTTTTGTGTAGAAGGTTGCAGCCTTCATCATTTGAGCAGTGTGATCATGGACAGTGTGTCCTCACCTCTAACAGGGTTATTTATAAAAGACTCCTAACAGGGTCCAACCTTTGACCAGGTCATTGTAATTAATGCATTGTAAAGATCAACTCCTAATAGGGTTGTAGGATCTTCTAACGAGGATCACTATACACTAGTGCAGTTATTTGTGGGTGCTAATTCCCACTGAGGTTTTTACATATTTTGGGTTTCCCCGTAACCAAAATTGTGGTGTTATAATCTATGTTATCTTGTTATATTTATGGTTAATGTTATTCTATACTTAATTGGATAAAGAATTGAATCTAGTAGATAACTGATTCATCCCTCCTCTTAGTTATCTCTTGGGACTATTCCTAACGATTGGTATCAGAGCCAAGTGCCTTGGAGAGAAAGTTTAACAACGTAAGGTTGATCAGATGGCATACTTTAGAAAAGAGAGTCCTAAGTTTGATGGAGAGAATTATCTTGACTGGAAGACCAAAATGATAACATATTTGTAGTGCATTAGTTTTGAAATTTATGAAGCAGCTACTCAAAATGTTGATGTTCCTTCTTTAAAATACCTTGCAGAAGAAAATTCTCCTGTTAAACAAAAAGAAGTATTCACCCAAAATGCAATTTCCAAAGAAGCCATTATAAGTGCCTTATCTGACAGTGAGTTTTCTAAGATTAAGAAATTAGACAGAGCCTATACAATATGGAAGTATCTAGAAGATATGTTTGAAGGAGATATCCAAGCAAAGAATGCACGCAGAAAGACATAGAAGAAAAGATATAACAATTTAGAGATGCTACTTGAAGAAAACATTAGAGAATACAATCAAAGGATTAATGAAGTAGTTGCAAGAATCAAAAACAATGGTGGAGAAATTTTAGAGGAAGACATAATGGATAAATTGATGACTACACTGACAACAAATTATGAGAGAAAGATAAACATCTTAGATGAGACTATGCAAATTTCAAAAGACTTCAAGAGAGAGACCTTGATCAACAAAATTTCAGCATTTGAGATATCAAAATTGAAGACAGAACCTAAAAGTGAAACAACCTTCAAAGCCTCAATCCATGGTAAGAAATCATTGAACACTTCTGGTAATTTTTATAATGAAGATGAGGATAAAGAAATAGATTAATCCATTGCTATGATTGCTAAGAAAGAAAGAAAATGAAAAGGAAAATATGAAGGACAATTACCATTCAAATGCTTTTCATGCAACAAGGTTGGTCATTTAGCATCTAAGTGCCCTACAAGAGTCAAGAAGCACAAAACAAATTATAAGCCTAAATATACAAAGGAATGCTACTATGCTGAAGATGGAGTGACAAATGAAGATTTAGGAGAAGATGAAATTGGATTCATTGCAATTGAAGATATGGAAAAAATGATGAAATGGACATTGAAGATGAAAAGAAAGCACAAGAGTTGGCATTAATTTCCCAAAAAGACATCAAAATAGACTGGATCATTGACAATGGGTGTTCACATCACATGACAAGAGACAAAGATATATTTTTACATCTGGATAAGTACAAAGGTGGTATGGTTAGATTTGGAGACAACACTCCTAAGCCTATCATAGGTAGAGGAGCTATCACTTTAGATGGAAAGAACAAAACTGATGATGTTATGTATGTAGATGTTTTACATCATAACCTACTGAGTGTTGGGAAATTTCTTGACAAAGGATATCAGTCAAAATTCAAAAACAACAAGTGAATGATTAATAACAAAGAAGGAGTTATGATTGCATCAGGTTTGAAAACTAAAGGTAATATTTTTCAGCTCAATTCTGAAGCAAGTTGTTTTGTTGCAAAATTAGATGATAGTTGGTTATGGCACAAAATATTATGTCATATCAACTTTGACAACATAGTAAAGATATGCAATGTAACGGCAGTAAGAGACCTTCCTAGTATTTCAGGACCAGTTGAAACTATGTGCAGGGATTGTGTGATGGAAAAGCATGTAAGGAACTCATTCAGAACTAAACAGAACTCAATAGAAAACAAATAGGATCTAGTGCATACAAACTTATGTGGACCTACTCAAACAAGATCATACTATGGAGAAAGGTACTTTATTTTGTTTTTTGATGATTATTCCAGAATGATGTGGGTTGCATTCTTAAAAGATAAATTTGAAGCATTTGAGAAGTTTAAAATATTCAAAGCTAAAGTTGAAAATGAGTCTGGATTAAAGATAAAATGTCTAAGATTAGATAGAGAAGGAGAATTCACCTTTGACAAGTTTTATGAGTATTGCAAAGAACATGGGATCAAAAGATAGCTAAGTGCACCTAGAACCCCTCAGCAGAATGGAATTGCAGAAAGAAGAAATAGGATCATACTTGACACAACATGTACTATCATGATTGAATAAAAAGTTGCACACACCTATTGGAGAGAAGAAGTCAATACTACAGTCTATACTATCAACAAAATTTAATTAAGGCCAGGCGTAGATAAGACACCTTATAAAATTTGGTTTGGGAGTGTACCTACAGTAAAATAATTCAAAATCTTTGGAAGCAAGTGTTACATCAAGAGAGATGTGGTGTTGGCAAGTTTGATGCTAGAAGCGATGAAGAAATTTTTCTTGGTTACTCTACCAAAAGCAAAGCTTATAGATTTTTTAACTTGAGATTGAAGAAAATCATTGAAAGTACACATGTAAATATTGATGAGAAGTTTATGATTCAAGAGAGATACTATGATTATGAACCTATGATTGAAGATGAACCAAGACCTATCAGTAAAGAAATAGTTATTGAAGAAATATTTGACTGTATTGATGTATCATGCAATGACCCTAAGCCAAATGAAGAGGAATCACAAATAAAAGATGAGAATGTCACACCCAAAGTTCCCAAATTCACATCTAAATATTGTGTGTATGAAAATACACCTTCACGCAATTAAGATTAAGAGCAACAATTCTATGGAAAGACAATACAAATTAATCTAAGAATTGAAGCTAAGAATCTATTTCATCTCATGGTTCTCTATCCAAGCTTTGTTAAGAGAGCTATCAGGCTTAATCTCTTTCAAGGACAATCCTAGAACAAGATATGAATGATAAACAAATGCTACAATCTAGCTTAGAATGCTAAAAAATGCTTAAAATGCTCCAAGATATGTGAGAAAATAACAAATGCTCCTAAACATGATATGCTAAAATGCTAATGCAAATGCTAAAATTCTCTCAAAATCTCTCCAATGCTCTCCAATGCTCTCCATGTGCCTATAGTAAGATGATTTTTCTCTTAAAATTCTTGGATCCCAAACACAAAGGAAATGGCTTGTATTTATAGAATTTTTCCAAGGGTGGGGGGTATTGTGAGTTGATCATGATCAAAGTTGGTTAAGTCAAAAGCTTTGAGGTGTTCTCAAATGGAGGGAAAATTGGTTGGTTGTCTCAAAGATATTAGGAATTAAATAACTCCATCATTTAATTAAATTAGTCATGGAAGGGTGATTGGGTTGGATTTAATCTTTTTGATTTGAATTATACAATTGAAAAATCAATTGCATAATTTGATTAATCCCTTTAGGCTTTAGAATTTAATTATTTGATTTCATGATTATTTGATCTTTTAATTTGATTTGATTTTTGTCCATTTGATTTGATCGATTTATTTTGCATTGAGATGTCATTTTAAGGCATTGAGATGAGATTTATAGTTTGGAATTATTGAGATACACCTGGTCAATTTTAGGTTTCTACAAATACCATTCAAAAAAAGATATCATTGGAGATCAGAGCAGTAAAGTTATGACAAGATCTAGAGAAAAAGGTTTAACAGTTGATGAAGAGGTATGTTTACTTTCACAAATTGAACCTTTAAGTGTTGAAAATGCATGTAATGATTCAGATTGGTAGAGAGAAATGATAGAAGAGTTAGATTAGATAATTAAGAATGACACATGGGAATTGGTCCCTAGACCTTGTGACAAAAATGTGATTGGAACCAAGTGGATATTCAGAAAAAGATGAATGAAGATGATACGGTGGTAAGAAACAAAGCAAGACTGGTATGTAAAGGATATGCGTAGAGAGAAGGTATTGATTACTCTGATTCATTTTCCCATGTGAGAAGAGTGGAAGATATAAATTTTTTTTTAGCTTATGCAACATTCAAGAACTTTAAATTATATCAGATGGATGTCAAGTCAGCATTCCTAAACGGTGACTTGAAGGAAGAAGTCTACATAGAACAACCTGAAGGATTTACTTTACCAAACAAACCTGACATGGTATTCAGACTGAAGAAATCCCTCTATGGACTTAAGTAAGCCCCTAGAGCATGGTATGAAAGACTATATGGTTACTTAATGAAAATAGGATTCAAGAAAGGAGCAGCAGACTATAATTTATTCATAAGAGAGACACCCTAAGGATTGTTACATGTTGCTATTTTTGTTGATGAAATTATTTTTTGTGGTAATGACAAGCTTAGTGTAGATTTTTCTAAAGAGATGTAGAGTGGGTTTGAAATGAGCATGATTGGACCTATCAAATACTTTTTGGGATTAAATGTACAATAGACAGACAGAGTTATATTCATTAATCATTCTATGTGATGGGCCATTTTAATGGCATATTTTAGATACCTTAGAAGAACTTTTGCTAGGTCCTTTCTTATGTTTTCTTTTATTATTCCAAGACTTTATGCTCTAAAAATGTTATTATGTGGTATTCAACCACTGAACCTATGCCATGGACATATGATACTTAATGTGTTTTATCGGGATGAATATGCTCTGTCTATTGCTATGAAATTATGATTATGTTTTATGAATTAATTAACTATTTGAGCAATAGATAATGTATGTACTTTGAATAAATTCCATGAATGCTTTTATCCTAATGGTGTTAATGCAGCACATCAAAGTAGCAACTATCATCTTGTTCAGGTGAGCACGTCTATGTGTTGGATGCTTGACTCGGTTTTGCATCAGACGCACATGGATAAAACATCGACGTAGCAGCGGTGGAAGGTTTTTAGATTGATCCAAGTGGAGACAGTTGAGCGAAGAATTGGTTAGTGAAATAATTTCCTTGATGAAATCTAGGAGAGAGTGGGAAGTTAGATCTATTGTCTACGTAGTTCTTTCCTTTCTTCTTGACTGATCCTATTTCTTGTTTTCTAGTTTTCCTTTCTGTTAGATGGTTGTAATAAAAGCTCCACCTTTTCTTAGGGCATGTGGAGTTTAGCAGTTAGATTTTTTTTCCTTTAAATAAATCCCCACTCCTATGTGAGAAGGAGGGAAGTAGTAGTATTCTTATTATAGTCGCAATATAGTTCAGTTCTATTATTTTACTGTTGTTGAGAATTCCTGTACTCTTCTATTGGAATTAATGAGAAAATAAAGTTTTGAAGTTAATTCTATGCAATTGAGTGTTCTGGGTACTCACCCAAGGGGGCCCACTTGGTGAGGAATCCATAGTTAGATTCATTCTAGTTAGCTTGCTTTCCTACATTTCTGTTATTTCAATTTCTCTGTTGAACAGCTCTTGCAACCAAAGCCACAAGACAACTACTACTTCCTACGGCTGAGTGACAGAGTAACTAAGGCATTATAGTTATTTGTGTGCACCCTTCCATCCTGCTAGCAGCATTCATTTCCATCATTTACTTTCAAGCATCTACTTTCACAACAATAGTTTAGCTTTCCTTTGAGTATTTATTTCATGCAGCAATAGTATAGTTTCTTTTCGAAAGCATTTATTTCCTACTGCCATAGAGTAGTTCCTTTCCAGCATTTATTTACTACAGCAATTATAGAATGATTGGTTGAGAAAGCACTTGGTGCATATATTTCACTGGCCTATTTCAAGTAACATGTCCCTAGGTTTGACATATTAAATGAGTTTATTATAAAGTGGATGAAGTGCTTAGTTGGATGTCCAATCCCCGAGTTAAAGGATTATGCCTAGTTTCTGAGCCTATATAACAAGCAATCATTTTTGGCACCGCTACCGAGTTTGGTTCTTATTCAACCATTCCTAGGATTTGTTTTCATGCTTTCATTCCCTGCTTTAAGTAGATTAACCCTTATTTTGACAAAGAAAACCTTTATTCACATCATTCCATGCTATCTACATGCATAATATACGAAGAGACGCCCAAGGAAGGTACTTTCCAAATCCACATGACAACCTATTTGAGGAAGAAAACTAGTTCATTGACGCTATTGTTGAGCTCCTTGAAGCCCCTTCATCATCCTCATCCTCTAAAGGTGACTTTCTTGGGTTCTTCCAGGAACAACCAGAAGCCAATCTATTTGCTGAAGCCTTTGCCAATCTAGAACTATAGAATCCTTGAGAAGAAAATCCTTGGAATTTTGTCATCTACCAATGTTAGAAGCTACTTCAAAATCCACCTTCACAACAATGAAGGAATGCTAATCCTACTACATTTCCTTTCCCATCTCTGATCAAGGAGATAATAAAAACCTCAAAAACATTCCCTCTTCTGCTCTTCCAAAATTTTATGGCCTTGTCACAACCCGGATACCTTTCTCTTTGAGTTTGATATCCTTTGTAGGAGCTATGACTACACCACCAACACCCATAGGCTTAAGCTCTTCCCTGAAACACTTAAAGAGTTTGCATTGCAATGGTTTATAGTTTAGGATAAGATATTTTCCATAATTGGGATGAAATGAAGGATGATTTCTTGTTGAAATATAAGCAGTACTATTGAGGGAATGATATGCGAGGGCATGACATCTTTAAGATGTCACAGAAGGAGGATGAGAGTCTTGAGGATTATGTCTCAAGGTTCATGTTCAACTTGCAAAAGAATACTCAGCACGAGCTCAATGAAGAATCTCAGAAGTTTCTCTTTTTGCAAGGCATTCATGACGGATGCACAAAGGCACTAGACCTAATGGCTGGAGGAGATATCACCTAGGCATAATGGGATGATATCTAGAAGATCTGCCTTAAATACTCAAGAGTTGCTATCAAGAAAGGAAGAGGATATAGGTCCACTCTAGGGAAGTCCAATGGTGTTGGTGCTTCACAGATAGAGATAACCAATCTCTTGTCTCATTTTAAAAAAGATATCATCAACAACATGGACACCCAGCTAGACACCATGGAGGCTAAGAAGAAACATGAGGAAGTAAAGGCCATGCTAGTAGAATTCTATCCACATTGTAGATAAAAGAAGAGAGACTGCAGATGCAAATTAGTTGCTAACCTAGAGACTACACAAATGTTGACTGATTACAAACTAGTTGAACTAGAGGATGAGAATCTATTCTTCAGTGCTCAACGACGACCATGGGTACAAAGACAAGGTATGCCTCAGGATCCTCTTTCATTTAGTGGTCCTTTTTATAATAATCAATGGCAACCCCCCCATGAATTACCAAAATCCTCCCTGGAACAATTCCCAGAATCAGTGGCAGAATTACCCCAATCCACAGTGGCCAAACCCTCAAGGAGGTTGGCAACAACCTCAAGGGATGTGGTAGCCACCGCAGAGTAATTGGCAAAAAAACCCACAGTGGCAAGGTGGCCAACAATGGCCAAATCAACTACAAGGATTTTTGCCACCACCTATACAGCCTCCACAACAACAAGCTCATTTTCCACCTGCTGCAGCTACTAACCTACCTCCTAAGCCTACTTAGTTACTTAACCAACCGCAACCAAACCCCAACAATCAACCTCCTCCACCAAAAAAAAATGTGTATGCTACAGACTAGTCACAGTATCCCATGAAATACCCTATGTATGCAATCAACCTCGATGATATTCACCTACGGTCCGGTACCACTTTGCCTACACTTGAGCCTCTTGTGATCACTGAAATGCCTTCTGAGGAGTGAAATCAACTAGAAAATCCATCTAATCTAGTAGCCCCTACACCACCAACTAATTCCAATCAGCCTACCATTCCTCCTTTCCCATAGAGATTGCAGCATAGCAATTCGAAGACCACTGATGAAGCAACTTTCAATATCCTTGACCAACTAAAGAATGTCAGCATCCAAATTCCCCTTTTTGAGGCAATCAAAGATGTTCCCATATATGGAAAAGCCATCAAGGAAGCTTGCTACAAAATCCCTGGCCACAAGAAGAAGGATCCCTAGACTGTCCATGTCCTGGTAAAACTGGCGGACATCATGTTAGAGAAGCTTACCATCCCAAAATATTTTGACCCTGGCAGCCCTATTGTCGAGGTCATTATTAATAATACTGCTATAAAAAATGCCTTGACTGATCTTGGATCTGCAATTAATGTCATGACCAAGGACATTATGCAACAGCTTGGTATCACCAACCTTTGTAATACACCCATTGTCCTGCAGCTCACAGATAGTTTGACTATAAAGCCTAATGGAATGGTGGAGAACATTGTGGTTGACCTTGAGTCTTGTCCTACCCTAAAGATTTTATGATCCTCTCACCAAAAGCTACCCTAGGAGGCTATCCAATTATTTTGGGACATCCTTGGATGTCTACTGTTGATGTCTATATCAGTTGTCAGTCAGGGGACATGACTATTTCTGATGGCCAGCACACCAAAAATTTGGCCTTCTATCCCCGTGCTCAACCTCATATAGAATTAGCCTCTCCCATATGGCTGGATGTAGGAGAGGAAGATGAATTTATAAATTCAATCTCCCAATTAATGATGTTAACAAGGGATCCCTTCCTGCAGCTTCAGGAGGAAGATAAATTAATCACCAACATCTTGCATAACCAGTATGGATCGAACTTGGACCCTTTGGATAGTTCCTTCCAAAAATACTCCCTGCAGTCGTTGTACTCTAATTACCAAATCTCTTCCCCTAAATCCAACCAGCTCTATCACCAAATTCTTCCCTATGAGATCCTATTACCCTCATTGACCGATGCATCTATGGTCAAGCTTACTAAGCCACTAGAAGTCTCCCCTGAGCGTTGCTTGAATATTAATAGAAAACTTACTCCTCAGAAGAAAACATCATTGACCAAGTTGCTAAAGAACCATGCTACAACTTTTGCCTGGGATTACACTGATATGAAAGGTTTGGACCCAAAGTTATGCACTCATAGGACCTTCCTAAAGGAGGATAAAACCCCAGTAAGGCAATATCAAAGACGTGTCAACCCTGCTCTTTGTGAGATAGTCAAAGCCAAACTCCAAAAACTCATTAAAGCTGATTTCATATATCCTGTATTAGACAGCTAGTGGGTGTCCCCACTAGTCATAGTTCCTAAGAAAGGTGGCAAGTGAAGAGTGTGTGTGGACTACAGAGAGCTTAACAATGCCACCAAATAGGACCATTTCCCTCTTCCATTCATTGACCAGGTTCTGGATTCTCTAGCAGGAAAGAAATACTTTTCTTTCTTGGATGGGTATAGTGGATACAATTAGATCCGGATCCTTCTAGAGGATCAAGAAAGGACCACATTCACTTGCCCATGGGGGACTTTTTCTTATTCATTTTTTCCATTTGGCCTCTACAATGCTCTTGCTACTTTCCAGCAGGCAGTTATCAACATTTTTGCTGATATTTCCCATGATTGTATGGAGATCTACATGGACAAATTTACAACTTATGGGGAAACTTATGAGGAAGCATTGGAAAATCTAGAAAAGTTCCTCACCATATGCAAAGAACATAACCTATCTTTGAACAAGAAAAAGTGTTTTATGATGATGTAGGAAGGAGTAGTGCTTGGTCACTACATTTCTTCTCTTGGCATTCAGGTAGACCTGGCCAAAATTGAAGTCATTATGAATCTACCTACCCTAGCCAAACAAAAGGATGTTAGAAGCTTCCTTGGTCATGCTGGGCATTATAGAAGATTCATAAAGGACTTCATCAAGATGGCCAGCCCTATGTATTCACTGCTTACTAAAGATGTTGAATTTATCTAGACATCAGACTGTGATGAACCTTTCCTATAGCTGAAGTTTGTACTCACTCAGGCACCTATCTTGCGAGGTCCTAATTGGGCACTCACATTCCACATACATATAGATGCCTATGATCATGCCATTGGAGTAGTTCTTGGAGAGAATAAAATTTCACTAGAACATGTTATTTATTTTATTAGAAAAAATCTCAAGGAGCTGAGTTGAACTACACGATTACCGAAAAGGAGCTATTGGCTGTTATCTATGCTATGAAAAAATTATTCCATCATGTCACTGGTTACCAAATCTTTATGCATACGAACCATGTAGCTATTAGGTACTTAGCTAATAAACCTGCCATAATAGGAAGGTTAGCTAGATGGCTATTTCTACTACAAGAGTTTGATATTACCATCATAGATAAGCCAGGCAGATCAAATGTGGTGGCTGATTTTCTCTCATGACTATAGAATGCTGATGAACCTATGGCAATCGATGACAGTTTCCCTGATGAACACCTATTCTCCATTGTAGAAAAAGCACCCTAGTATGCTGATATTGCTAACTATCTAGTTTCATAAAAGGTACCTCCACACTTCTCTCCAAAGGAAAAGCGGTTACTAATAGAGAAAACTTTCAAATTTTCATGGATTGCTGACTGTTTATTCTACACTGGCCCTGACCAAGTATTGAGAAGATGCATTTGAGAGGACAAAACTTATGACATCCTCCAAGCTTTTCATGATGAGCCCTATGGAAGACATTTTTCTGCCAAAAGGACAACCATGAAGGTACTTAATACTGGTTACTACTGGCCATCCCTCTACAAGGATTCAACCAATTACACCAGGAAGTGTGATCAATGTAAGAGGATGGGGCGACCTACTAAATCTGAGGAAATTCCACTCTTTCCTCAGGTTGTAGTGACTCAATTTTCTAAATGAGGAATCAATTTTGTCAGTCCCATCACTCCTGCATCTGATGACAATTCGTACATACTTGTATGTACTGATTATGTGACCAAGTGGGTGGAAGTAAGAGCCATGAAGCATGCTAGAGATAACAAATTTTTACAGTTTCTATATGAGGAGATATTCATGCGCTATGGTGTACCCTGTGAGTTAGTCACTGATCAAGGAGATCAATTTACCTCTACATTGATTACAGCTCTGATGAATGAGTATAATATTTGCCACCGAAAATCAAGCCCCTATCACCCACAGGCGAATGGTTATGAAGAAATCACTAATAGGGAGATAAAAGCTATCCTCATGAAGATATTCTAGTTGCACAAGAAAGATTGGAGTAGTCACCTCCAAGAAGTAGTATGGGCCTACCGCACTACATGGAAAACCACAACAGGGTTTACCCCTTTTGAGTTGGTATATGGAAAAATAGTTGTGATGTCGATTGAGTTTAAACATAAGACTTTACGAATGACATTGCAGCTAAACATTGATCTTACTAAGGCACAACACGAAAAGATCCTATAGCTTATCTAGCTGGATGAGATAAGAAAGGCAGCCCTACAGCACAAAGATTTGGTTCAGACATAGCGGAAAATGTGGCATGATTCTCACATCCTTTCCAAACATTTTTCTCCTGGCAACTGGGCTCTTTGTATGACTCAATATTCCAAGAAAACCAAGATAATCTTACAACACGTTGGCTTGGGCCTTATGAGATTATTCATGTTTATTCTAACGGAGTAGTTTAGCTATCCACCATCGACCCTGTATGTTCCAATTTACTAGTGAATGGTCATAGGCTCTGCCTATACCATAAACCATAGACAAAGGATGATTTCTTGTGGGAGTTTGAGATTTCTCATGCAACCGCTGAACCTCTTGTAGCCACAGAACCCCCTGTAGCCGATGAACCTCCTCCTCCTACTGAAAAATTTCTTGTAGTTGAAGGACCTTCTACAACTGAAGAACCTCCTACAGCTGAAGACATTCTTGCAGCCGAAGGAACTCTTCCTACTGAGGGCATTCCTGCAGCCAACCAAAGTAATTATTTTCTCTGGTCATCTCTTTTAAAATTTCCCGCATGCAGTCATAATAAAATTTTTCATTTCCCATGAAAGTCTCTTTTCCATAATAAAAATGTCTTTTAATCTTCTTTTTCATCATCTTTTCTACCATCCACGCATTCAAGTCACCTCATTATTGCGCCAGCTCAAATTTTTACTCTGCCAATGTCATCAAATCTTTCAGGATTTGGGCATTTAACAATATAATATTCCAAGGTACGCATTACTTTATTGGCTCAAAAAAATTTTTTTACTTCATTTAATATGATTATGACACATTGTAATTAATAAGAGTGATTCATCCATGATTTTGCCATACATTGTCATGCAAGTGAGGGCACTTGTCATTTTTTTCGTAGGGGGCAGTAAATAGGGTTTGTGTATAATAAATGAAATATCCCATCAGCTCAAAACTTATGTCATTTCCAAATCAGTTGTTATAATTACCAATCTTTGTCATTACTATTTTTTCTACCTGAATTGTACTGAGCCATCATATTAGAAATTATGATTTGACAACCCCTGCGTGTAAACTAACGAAACCAACCCTGTTTTAAACTAAAATTTTTAGCTTAACTCCACATCATTATTTAAAAATTCTCTGTTGTGTCTTGTCTACCTGGAAACACTAGAAATTTTTCATCCCAATTCTGGGCACATCAGAGAGATTTTCAGCAAAAATAGAATAGAGGGTATCAGTGGAGTAAGGAGATTTTTGAGTTTCTTAGACATTGTTGGAATTTCAAGCAGCATAATGGGTGGTTCTCCTATACGGCATGAACCATGAAACCACCTGGTATTGTTAGAAGACCAGGACATCATTTAGGTTTTTAATAGAGTAGGGTGGCTCACCTATTTTGTTAGGTTAAATGGGTATGAGTGTGTAATACCAGAAGTAGCAGAGCCTAAAGTTTCTGGAAGAGAATCTTCTTCTCTACATGAAGGCAATCATGGAGAAAGGCCCCTTGTTCCAAAAAATGTGCCAGTTTCTCCAAAGAAAGAGGAAGACCCACAAGTAGTCAGGGTGGTCCCACATCGGCAACCTAAGGAGGTAACTTTTCACTCTCTATCAATTGACTATTTCAATGCAATGCAATATCAAAAAAGGATGTGGGAACTAGAAAAGACAAAATTAAGAAGGGAGATTCACAGAAAACAACAATAAATTGAATTTCTATGTATTAAGGTAAATAACATTGTAGATATAATTCCAGAATTGATGGAATGTAGACCACCACCATGGGTTTATGCCCTATGCCTCAAAGAGAAGTTTTTCTATTTAAATTAATGAGATTCCTTCGAGATGTTAGCTTAGGCATAGAAACCCCACATGAGTTTGTGGCTGCATACAACACATCACCTGATTGTGTTCAGAATCTTCTATGTGAATTGTACATGCACAATTATGATTTTCCTTTTAATACTGACTGGAACCCCCTTCTTTTTATTGGTGATATACATTTGTCTACCCTTGTTTCCTGGATTCAGAATGAAATAAATTATGGTGAGAAATTACATAAGTTAAGAATCTTGGAAAAGTCCATTTCATTGCCCCTACATCTTGAAATTCGGTCACCATGATGAATTTACTATGACTGGATGCAAATTGTGTATGGATTTCATGATTTTGCACCAAAGAAATAGATTCTAGAAAGCCGTGAGGAATTTTTCTCAACATTTAAAAAATTGTCATTATCAGATCGGGATAGGGTAGCTAAAGGGTTATGATAGAGATGGGAAAGACTTACCCTAGCACTTAAGAAGGCAGAGCCACACAGTCTGATTAACTTGTGGGCTACAATGTAGAATGTTAGTTGGTATATATGCCAAGGAAGACAACCACGGTCTGAGCGATGGTTTCCACTCACCTTCTAGCCTCCCCTACTCTTATGGCCATTGTACAGCTATGTGGATGATGAAATAGATGAACAATAGGAACTGAGAAGATAGGTAAAGATGGAGTGCACAAATGGGTTCTACTGGCGAGTTGGCACCTCCATGGTTGGAGAAACACAAGAAGGAGACCTCTGGGTTCTTGCCAAGATTTGAAATGTCTTAGTGCCTAAGGACTGTCACTAGTCTTCATAGGGGCAGAATGATGAGCCATTTTAATGGCATCTTTTAGATACCTTAGAAGAACTTTTGCTAGGTCCTTTCTTATGTTTTATTTTATTATTCCAAGACTTTATGCTCTAAATTTTTTATTATGTGGTAGTCAACCACTGAACCTATGCCATGGACATATGCTACTTAATGTGCTTTATCAGGATGAATATGCTCTGTTTATTGCTATGAAATTATGATTATGTTTTACGAATTAATTGGCTGTTTGAGAAATAGATAATGTATGTACTTTGAATAAATGCCATTAATGTTTTTATCCTAATGGTGTTAATGAAGTGCATTGAAGTAGCAACTGTTATCTTGTTCAGGTGAGCATGTTTATGTGTTGGACGCTTGACTCAGTCCTGCAATGGACACACACAGATGAAACATTGACGTAGCAGCGGTGGAAGGTTTCCAGATTGATCCAGGTGGAGATAGTTGAGCAAAGACTTGGTGAGTGCAATAATTTCCTTGATGAAATCTAGGAAAGAGTGAGAAGTTAGATCTATTGTCTATGCAGTTATTTCCTCTCTTCTTGATCGATTCTATTTCCTATTTTCTAGTTTTCCTTTCTGTTAGATGGTTGTAATAAAAGCTCTGCCTTTTCTTAGGGCATGTGGAGTTTAGCAGTTATATTTTTTTCCCTTTAAGTAAATCCCCACTCCTACATGAGAAGGAGGGCAGTAGTAGTATTCTTATTATAGTCACAATATAGTTCAGTTCTGTTATTTTACTGTTGTTGAGAATTCATGTACTCTGTTATTCAAATTAATGAGCAAATGAAGTTTTGAAGTTAATTATGTGTGATTGAGTGTTCTGGGTACTCACCCAAGGGGGCCCACTTGGTGAGGAATCCATAGTTAGATTCATTATAGTTAGCTCACTTTCCTGCATTTTTGTTATTTCAATTTCTCTACTGAACAGCTCCTCCAGCCAAAGCCACAGGACAACTACTGCTTCCTACGGCCAAGCGACATAGTAACTAAGGCATTATAGTTATTTGTGTGCACTCTTCCATCCTACTAGTAGCATTCATTTCCATCATTTACTTTCACAACAATATTTTAGCTTGCCTTTGAGTATTCAATTCATGTAGCAATAGTATAGTTTCCTTTTGAAAGCATTTATTTCCTATAGCCATAGAGTGGTTCCTTTCTAGCATTTATTTTGTGCAACAATTATAGAATGATTGGTTGAGAAAGTGCTTGGTGCATATATTTTGATGACCCATTTCAAGTAACACGTCCCTGGGTTTGACATATTAAATGAGTTTATTATAAAGTGTATGAAGTGCTTAGTTGGATGTCCAATCCCTAAGTTAAAGGATTATGCCTAGTTTCTGAGCGTTTATAATAAGTGATCACTAAGTATGTGAAAGAAATATTGAAGAAATTCAAGATGGAAGATTGAAAGCCAGTAAGCACCCCCATGATAACACGAAGAAATATTTCTAAAGATGATGATTCTACAGCGGTTGACAAGACACTATACAAGTCTATGATTGGAAAACTCATATATCTTACTCAATCTAGACCAGATATTTCTAATATAGTTGGCATTGTTGGAAGATTTACAGCTGAACCTAAACAAAATCACTTAATTGAAATAAAAATAATATTCAGATACTTAAAAGGGACTATAAACTATGGTTTATGGTATCCTAACTCAGAGAATGTAGAACTTCATGTATATACAAATGTAGATTGGGTAGGCTGTGTTGATGACTGAAAGAGTACCTCAGGAGGAGAAGTATTTCTTGGAAACAGATTAGTTACTTTAACAAGCAAGAAGTAGAATTGTATTTCTCATTCAATAGTAGAAGCAAAATATGTAGCAGTAGCATTAAATTGTTCTACAATTGTTTGGATCAAGAAGATGATAAAAGACTTTGGAATTCAAATTGATTATCATATTGTTATTCATTGTGACAAAACTAGCACTATCAATATGTCAAATAACCCTGTGATGCATGCAAAGACAAAACACATTGAAATTAAATATCATTTTATAAGAGAGAAAGTTGCAGATAAAGAAGTAAAATTGGATTATTTGAGTACTAAAGAACAGTTAGCAGACATATTCACAAAACCTTTACCAAAATATACTTTTGAGTATCTCAGGGAGAAGTTGGGAGTAATTCCCTTTCCTGAGTCTGATTAGAATTTGTAACAAGTGCATCAATCCTTGGTGACTAATGAATGTTTGACCACTCTACCTCAGGAGTAGTACCTATACTTATTTATTTTTGGCACCCTTTTTTGTTGATGTCAAAGGGGGAGTCTATAGTCATGAAAAATCAAATATAGTATAAGGAGATGCAGCAGTTAAGGAGAGTTTTTGTTGAGGATATTGAGAAGATTGTAAAAAGAAATAATACTTTTGGATTGATGGTGTTTTTCATATCATATGTTGCCATTAATTTCAAAGGGGGAGATTGTTGGAGATTTTCCTTTTAGCCAGTAGTTGACTATATGTTTGTCATTGATGACAACATATAGTATGTAGTAGTGTCCTATATGTAATTATTAGTATGGATATGTTGGAGCCTTGCACATTTATTTCTATGTTGTAGACATATTCATTATGCTATGTTCATAGATGCAGGTTCAGTTGTGTAGTTGAAGTTGAGTTATGATGATCTATTTGCCTGTTACAGCTTCAGGAGATTGTTTATTAAGAGCCGACAGTATTTATATTGTTTCTTCAGTTGCACCTATCATTTAGATATGCATGTTTGGATTCATGTTTAGTTATGAGTTTAGAATGTTTGGTTAAGAGTGCTTAATATGTTTCATTTGGAGAGTGAATTTTGAGTTAATTTGGTGGAGCTGACTGTGTGAAGTGATGCGTCCACTCATCTTGAGTTGTGGAGTTCTATTTGTGTTGTGTGCTTAGTTTGGCTGATGAAAAAGTTATTGAAGATTTTCCTACAATCTGACTTGATCATATCTTTAAAGGAGGATACTTATAGCAGATCATTTGTGATCGACATGAGTGAGATAGTGGAAATAGAAGCAGAGTAGAATGTTTGACGTATTGGACCAATAAAGCTATATCATTCATCAATTGAAGATCTATGTGAAGAAGTAGAGAGTGTATACAATTCACTGGAACTGATCAAGATAGTAGGTCTAATTAACAGTTCAATATCAGATATAGTGTATATTTGTTGTGTAGAAGGTTGCAGCCTTCATCATTTGAGTAGTGTGCTCATGAAAAGTGTGTCCTCACCTATAACAGGGTTATTTTTAAAAGACTCCTAACAGGGTCCAACCTTTGACCAGGTCACTATACTTAATGCATTGTAAAGATCAACTCCTAATAGGGTTGTAGGATATTCTAATAAGGATCATTATACACTAGTGCAGTTCTTTATGGGTGCTAATTCACACTGGGGTTTTTACCTATTTTGGGTTTCCCCGTAACCAAAATTGTGGTGTTATAATCTATGTTATCTTGTTGTGTTTATACTTAATGTTATTCTATACTTAATTGGATAAAGAATTGAATCTAGTAGATACCTGATTCACCCCCCCTCTCAGTTATCTCTTGGGACTATTCCTAACACTTGACCTTTTGGCTTCCATGCTTTCTTTTTCTTCTTCCAGCATTCAAGAGTTGTGTGCACATTCATTTTGCAAGTAGGACAATATTTATCCATGTAGGTTTCCTTCTTTGGTTATTTCATCTCAAACTTACATTTATAAGCTTTATGTCCTTTCTTGTTAAATTTACAACAAAATCCTATGAATGAAGATGTGGATTTAGAAATACCTTTCATTTTTCTCCTACATACATTTGATATGTGGCTTTTCTTTCCGTAGTGATTCCATGTCAACTTTCTTGGTCTTGGATTTTCTTAGACATTCTTTGGACCAGCTTTATTAGGTGATTCTCCATTCTTTGTATAGCCTAGACCGGTGTTGTTGTTGACTCTTTGTTTTCCATCAAGAAAATCATCCATTCTTTTATTGCTTTCTTCAGCTTTTTAATAATTTCACTATGCTACTGCTGGATTCTTATTTCTTGTTTCAGATTTTCATTTTCTTCCCTTAGCTCACTGATGGCTTCTATTCTCTCGATGATTTCAACATTCGTTCTATTTTCTTCTTGACTCATAAGAATAATCCAGTTTCTAATCTCATCATATTCTCTGTAAGTCTTTGTATTTCATATTCTTTCTCTTGTAGCTTTTCAGTAATCTTCCTTCTATCATAAATTTCTAGTGTTCTTTCTTTCTCAGCTTGTCTAGCATTGTTCATGACATCAATCATTCTTACCATCTATGTCTCTTGACTGATTTGTAGAGATTTCACTTGTCCAGCCAGATGTTGATTGATTTCATTTAAGTTTGTGATGCTTTCTTCTAATGTGTCTAATGTTTTTCTTGTATTTGATTCTGAAGACTAAAAGAAATCTGGTATCTCTTCCTCATGGTAATCTATTTCATTATAGTGAGATTCCATAATATTTCTTTCATCTAACAATTGTCTCATCTTGATTCTATCTTCTTTATACTGCTCATAGTATATCTGAATTTCTAGTTTCTTATTCTCAATACCCTTGTCAAGTCTATACTTCTCCATTGTATGATCTTTTCTCTTAAGCCTTTAAGATTTCAAGATAAGAGACAGAGCTCTGATACCAATTATTGAAATTAATGGGAAGTGTGTACTGAGAGGAGAGGGGTGAATCAACACCTCTAAAACTTTTGTATTTTTTAACCTTTATCCTTTAAGTTATCAAATGTTTATCCAACCATCTATTCTTTACTATCTTGATGTAAGATATATCAATTCATAAACTTAACCATACATGTGAACATTCAAAGAAACATTCATGAAAGTAATCGATACATAACACAAGATATGATAATGTAGAAAACTCCTGTTAGGAAGTAAAAGCTGCGGTGGGGATGGCACCCACAAATTCTTCACTATCTGCAGATTGGAAGGGGTCGGTTAAGGCTTAAAATTTGATCACTTCTGATGATCTACCCTATTAGGAGTATCTGTGGAGACCTTTTAAATTCTACTCTATTAAGAGCTTTTACAACATTGTTGAGTGTGCACTCAGTTAAGAGATTTACAATTGGATGGTTAAATCCACCTTCATTGAAAGGATTTTTACACTTTGCTTCACTTGTTAGAATGTAAGAAAATTACACTTTGACTTGAGTGTATGCAATCTCCTATTTTTTGTTACAGATTCATTTAAGACTACATGTATAAGTGTATCACCTAATGTGATTGAATAATACCTTTGTTTCTCGATAGCCTCTGTTCTTGGTTCTTGATAACCAAATTTACCTTTTGTTGTTATGGTTCTTGAAACTTTCAGTCTGATCGATAGATGTGCTCGTAGGCTTAATTCATCCTCTCACATCACATAATGAATTATTACAACATATATTTATAAGATAGATTGACCTAATTAAGTTTAACGTAAAACAATATTAACTCTATGATCACAGGTTTACAACTTTACCTTGATCTTCTAGTATTTGTGTTTTAAATCAGCTAGACTAATTAAAACACTTACATTAAAGTTTCTTGTCCCTTAAGTAATGGTTATAAAAATAAATCAAGACTCTATAAATAGAATAAGACTATTTTATCTGACATGGAAGTCAGATCCACTTTTTTTGGGCTTCAACTGACTTTCAGTTTCTGTCGGTCGGTTATGCTCTGAAGTCAGTTAGACTGTCTCTCAGTGTTCCTTACTTGAACTATTTCTCAGGTTGCACTTTTACTATTCTCTCAGTTTATACTTTGTCCTACACGTTGGGTTCCACTATCGGGTTCCTCTTTATCCTTTCCACTTTCCATTTTTGGTTTACACACAAAACTATGTCGTCTGTTTTTTGTGTACTTAGAAATTTTTGGTGATCTCTTATATCTGTATTTTTGGTTTTCCCTTGACCCATCTTTAAATGTATGTTTACCGAAAGTCTTCTTTGCATACTAATGGAAAAGTAATGTCATCAAATGATGATGATTATGATGATGATGATGATGATGACGATGATGATGATAATGATGGGGATGGTGATGATGGGGATGGCGATGAGGATGAGGATGAGGATGATGGTGATGGTGATGGTGATGGTGATGGGGGTGGTGATGATGGGGATGGCGATGAGAATGATGGTGATGGTGATGTTGATGGTGATGGTGATGGTGATGGTGATGGTGGTCATGATGACCATGATGGTCATGATGATGACTTGGATGAAGAAGAAGATCAATGACATAAATGAATTGTATGGGGTATGTGATTAGTATATTATCTATTTAATATTGATTTCTTAATAGAAATTTATTTGACTTATATGGTTGATAATCCATAAATGATCAAAAGTTGTCATTAGTATACAAGCAGACAGTTTTGGTCAGTCAGTCATGATCACCGAGCGACAACACTCACTAAGTGCAGTGATCACCAAAATGTTTTGAACACCGAGCAGTATATCAACCGAGCACCAGTTTATAGAGACATCACCAAGCACCAGTCTACAAAGATATCACCGAGCACCAGTCTACACCGAGAGACAACATTTCACCGAGAAAAGTGGATCTTATCTACATGTCAGCTAAAGAACTTTAATCTTTAAAATAGATTTTTTCTTAGTTGGATAACCATTTTTGTGGATCAATAAAAATATTAATTATGGATGTAATTATTTAACTGATTGTATTCATGCAAACTAGGAAATCAAGGTCAAGTTGTAAACCTTTGATCTTAGAGTTTTTCAAGATAAGAGTGAAACCTAATTAGGCCAAAATCTTGTATATATAGATGTAATAATCAATCAAGAATGTGATGATTGTAGCTTCCAAGGACATCTATGGATCAGACAGAGAGTTTCATGCACAAGGAAATATAAATAAGAATTCAGTTTATAAAGAACTACATACAAGGCTACCAAATAGAACAGAGGTATTATCCATCACAATATAATGATATATATTTTGTGTACTTAATGGATTTGTAATCATAAATTTGAGATTGCAGCAATCAAGTCATATATTTTTTTACTCTCTAACAATTTTAGCAAACAACAAAATCCTTTCACAAGGTGGACTTAATAGTCTTTATGTAAATCTCTTAACTGAGTGCACACATGCATTATGTTGCTAAAATCTCTTAACCGAGTAGACTTAACAAGTCTTGAATGCTACTCCTAATAAGATAAGATCATCAGAAGTGATCACAACTTGTAGCCCTAATAGGCACCTTCCATTCTATAGATAGTGAATCTTTGTGAGTTTCATCCCCACCGTAGTTTTTACCTATTAACAAGGGTTTTTTTGTTATCAAATACTTGTTTCATGTGTAAATGAGTTTCATGAATGTTTCAATTTTTGTTTACATACATTTACATTTATGCTATTATATTTCATGTATGAAGTAGAAAAGATACAATGGTTGATTATGCAAGTAATGATTACTAAGGTTCAATTTGTAAATTTTTTTAAGGGTACTGATTCACCCCACCCCTCTCAGTACACACCCTTCCATTATTTCAATAATTGGTATCAGAGCTAGTTCTCTTATTTGGAAAATTTTAATCACTTGAGAGAAAATATATTACAATGGAAAGGTATAAGCTTGATAAAAATATTGAGAATCAGAAGTTGCAAATATAGATTTTCTTTGAGAAATACAAAGAGGAAAGAAACAAAATGAAAGAGTTATTGGCTGAAAGAAAAGTCATGACATTTTTCTACAATGAAACTGACTATCATGAAGAAGAGATGCCTGACCTATTTGATTCATCTGGATCTGGATCTGGTAGTATATCTAACACATTTGAAGGAACCATTGCAGATATAAATGAAATTAATCAACATCTGACTGAACAAGTGAAAGTACTGTAGATCGGTCAAGAGACACAAATGGTAAGAATGATTATTGTTATGAATAATGCAAGACAAGATGCAAAAGAAAGAACTTTGGCTATTACATGAGAAATATTACTGAAAATTTTCAAGAGAAAGAATCTGAGATACAGAGACTTACTGAACATCACTTTGAGATCACCAATCAAATAGTTGTTATGAGTCATGAGGCCAACTGAGTGAACATGGAACTTTCTGGAAAATTTGAAGCTATTGGTGAAATAAAAGAAGAAAATGATAAAATGAAGCATGAAGTGAAGATTCAACAACATAATGATATGATCAAGAAAGATGAAGATAGTACAAAAAGAATGGATGAATTTCTAAATGGAAAAAGAAGACTCAACAACAATACTAGTTTAGGGTATACCGAGCATGGAGAACCATCAAACCAAGTTGATCAAAGGAATGTATACAAAATTCCAAGACCAAAGAAGCATTCGTGTAATCACTATGGAAAACCAGGCCACATATCCAATGTTTTCAAGAGCAAAGAAAACTGTATTTCTAAAGTTATTTCTACATTCATAGGTAATTTTTATAGCTATAAAAAGCATGGACACAAAGCACATGAATGTGGATATAGGCTGAACAAACCAAAGAAAAAATTTTACATGGAAAAACATTGTCCTAATTTCAACATGCATGGCCACACATTTCATGAATGCAAGAAAAAGATAAAGCAAGTTTGGAAACCTAAAGAACAAGAAAATGTATATCAACCAAGATGAGTCAGTAATACATATGTTTGGGATTGCAACACTTGGGTAAATTGCACAACATGTGGTAGATATGGACATATTTATGCTAACTGTAAGAGGAAATGGATAATAAGTTCCAGAAACTGGACTAACCCTGGAATGGAATGCTTACACTGTCATAAGGTCGGTGTTGACGGGACTTTGTGACCGGGTCCGCCAACAGAGGTAAGTTGTCACTGGGTACCGGGGTACCGACCAACTTCACTTGTAAAGGTTGTCTAGGGAAATGAGATTCCCCGGGCCTCCAAGCACGTGCGAATCGGGTCTCGATAGTGCGGGGCTCAGTTGGGAGATGTGACCATTTTGTTTGAGGGGGATAGCTGGTTATCTTCAACTCGTCTTCTCTGGGGATTCAAGTGAGTGGGGTTTCCTGCAAGCGTGCATTCATTTTACAAATAAACTTCAAAAGATACTGCAGAGTAAGAAATATTTCATCTACCTATAGTTATACTAAAAATTCAAAACATCAACAATGCTCTAACACACTACACTAAATACCGAAGAAATATACAACCATCAGTTCATATTTTATCAGTAGCAAAGGAAAGGAGGTCGTTAATCTACTTTAAGTATCAGAGCAAAGGACATGAAGAAAACAAAGCATAAAATATCGTTAACCCAGAAGAAAGAATGCTAACAACAGCATCGAGAGAACTCTTCCTTCTTCATTAACATCTTTTCCAACAAGCACTGGTGCATTGTACAATGGTGGCTCCAGGGGAGCATGTAGCTACTCAAAACTTAAAAAATATGGAGCATTGAGCTCTGCAACTAAGAACTAAGAAAATCAAATTGCTATTAGCTATGGACTGCAAAATCATCAATTTTGCCGACCCTTGGAATGAGATTGGAATTATTATTTATATACATCACTTGATCTAAACCTAAACCTAACTTATTTTAGACTTTACAATATAATATTATTTTTTGGTGGTTGGTACTACCTGCACCAGGCTACAAAAGACCTCAATATAGATAAGGTCTGACATGTCAGAAGAAAATGTGAGACCTACATTAGACTTCTATAGTTTTACCATTTTGTTCTCATGTTTTCAGTAGTTTACACTTTGACATACATTGACTATTGGAGACTTTTTATACATTTGAGGATCAGTGGAATCCTATGTTATATATTCAGCACTTGATTTTGTAATTAGGGTACTTTTGAGATGCTTTATGTTATGATTCAATTTTAGCTTACGATTGATGTCTTATATAGATTTTGATGTATGAATGTAATATGATAAATTTGGTTTGGGAAATCGATGCTAGGTTAATCCAGTTCTAATGTAATGTGGTTTATATGCTTACATATATATTATTGACATCGTGTTATGTTTCATATCATGTTGTTTTGGATCTACTGATGTGTGCATTGAGTGTGCAGAAAAAGTTGACCATGGATCTAAATCGGGGACCCAGTACTGGAACCTATGTAAATACCCATGCTTTCCAAGCTCCTATCTATATAAAGAGACATGGACCTTGTTTTTATGTGATTATTTCATAAACGTGGTTTTCATGTGTGTCATTAAATTAGTAAATATTTATGTGAATAAGTCATGTCATTTGTTTTAATTTAATGTGTCAAATTTGGCAATTATTATGATTTAATTATTGACATGGCTAGTAAAGGGGAACCGGGGTTAGTTATAGGGTTAGCTAAGGTTATCTTGGAGTAGTACCCAAGCTTACCCCAGGGTTAGAAGTTTCTAGAAGTCTTCTTGACTTAGAAATTCGTAGGTTAACTTCACGGTTAGTTTTAGGAGGTCTTTTGGGCTCCCAGGAGGTAATCGGAGTCAGTTTTAGTCACCCAACTTGGTACCCTATGGGTTAGGGGTCATTTTCTATCATTAATGAGCCTCTAAACTCATTTATTACTCTCTTTAAGTGTCATTTTCAGTCTTGAGCGAATTTTGAAGAGGAGTCTGACTTTAGTTAACCTCACTCTCTCTTCTACCCAAGTTTCATTTGATTTCACCCTTGGAGAGTTAGGCAAGTGGATTAGTTAGGGATTGGTTAGAGTTACCTCACCTTTGGGTTAAGCCTTGCTCTTGTTGGAGGTTTGCCTATTGAGGGAAGGATTTAGGATGAGTTGAGTTTTCACCCACTCTCTACCCTTAGAGACAAAATTTAGTTTGAAGGAGCCTTTTGGAAGGAGCTTAGGCAGGATAGCTCAACACCTGTAATACCCACCTCTTAGGTTGCTTTTCAGTTTGTGGATGCCAAACTCTTTTAGGAATTTTAGATGTATGTGTGGATTTAATCAGATGGTTTAGATGATATTATGTGTTACATTTTAGTATGTTATTGATCGATTGTTAGTATGTTATATCTTTTGTGCATATGTGATTTATGGTTAGTTAATGATGCTTATGTACATGTTAGGATTTCATTTCGATTATGGGTTTCTGACAATACTGACCATAGATTTATATGCACATGGATCATTGTATGTTTTCATTGATGTTTGATGTACTTGCTATGGTATGGGATAGAGTTGTAGTTACTTGCTTCGGCGAGATCCACACGATAACCTAGTCTCAACCATTGTTTTCCATATGATATATGCATGTATGTTCGTCTTTGTGATGACAGGTTTGCAGGTACCGAGCTACGTCTTCCCTGAATTGGTAGGAGTGAGCGTGCCCTATCGCGTTAATCTCAATGGTAAGAGAGGGGAGATAGTTTTTAGGTCCAAATCCTATCCTAAACCAAATTGTCCTAGTTAGTGGACAAGTATCTGTTTTGACTACCCTGACCAAATTCGTATAGTTGATAGGAATTCGTGTATCCCTTTCCTTGATCATGTTTGTTTTTGCATGTTTTTGATTTCAGGTGCTTGATGTGAATATGTGGGTGTTATATCATGTTATTTATTTAATTGAATATTATTGCAATTAATTATTAAATATAGGATATTTAATTAATTAAAAATTAAATTAAATACTTGTGTTTAATTGAAAGTTTAATTAAAGTGCAATTATTGAATATTAATATTTAATTGAATGATTAATTGAATATTAGAGTAAATGAGCCTTTATGCTTAATTAAACATTTAGTTGCATAGTTAATTGATTAATTTAATTGAAATTGTCTCTCATGCATTTTCAATTTAACACTTTGCTTTTATATTCCTAAGTTGAGTTTTGCATGCTTTAAGTGGAATTGAAAATAAAAGAATTATGTGAATTAATAATTAGAGAATTTATTTTCCCTTTAGGGTTTTCACTTTTGGAAACCTAATTGCTTGGGATATCTATATCTTTGGATTGGAAGCCTTTTTAGAGGTGGTTCAATCAGGGAGAAGGAGAAATCAGGTGATTGGGATTTTGAGGGAGAGCTTGCTTGGATTTGTGGCTTCTTTTGCTTGGTATTGTGGATTTTTCTTGCTTGGATTTTGGGAAATTGTGCTTCTCATAAGTTCTTGAGGTAGGGTCTTCATCTTTTGAATTCTAGTTTTCAGATCCCCGTCTTTCATGCATCTGAAAGCTAGGGCCTTTTGTCTGATCTTCCTTGTTTGAAGTATTTAGTGTTTTCATTGATTTAGAGTTGAAAAATGTGATCTTGGTATCAATTTGTGTTTTCTTTCAAGCTTGCATGTCAGATCTGTGTTGTGGGCATAAAGGGTTTCATTTTTGGGTGTTCAAATTTAAAGGGCATTAGGGTTTTCAATTGATATGGATGAGTTTTCATTTTTGGGCCTTAGGGTTTCAGATCTGTAGGATGAAGACTTAGTTGAGGAAAAATTGATATATGTTGTTAAAATTTCTTGAGATCCTCAGATCTGTAGCTCCTTGCCATGGAAATATGAATTTTATACCCTCACCATGTCCTTGCCCAAACCCCTGATCAACCTATAAGAAAACAAGGAAAATGGGTTAAAATTGCATGCTTGGTAACAAAAAAACCCTTCTTGAAATAAATAAAATAATTATATTAAATTAGTCTTCTTGTTTTTATCATCATGCATGTTTTAGAGAAAATGAGACTCTCTTTCCTATTTTTATTTATTATTTTTATTGGAAATAAAAGCCTATATTGTTGAAAATATAGCTTAATGTATTGTTTTTAAAAAATACATTTTCTCCTTTAAGATTATAAAAAAAAAATTAAATTTTTTTTTTTTGATCAGTAAAAGGCCGAAGCCAAAATTTTATTAATATTAAAAATAATTTTTACAGTATAACCCCACTCGCTGTGGGCGCTGGTAGGAAAGAGTGGGGTCGAGAAAACCTCCAGCCTTGCCCGGGACAAAAGTCCTATACCTGATATAGAAATATACGTGGGAATTCCCACGACTCGAGCTTTGTCGAGATTTCATAAATACATAGGTCCGTGGGCATACCCACTACCGAAAAAATTAA
>MU227200.1:6169580-6209475 GCA_018584345.1 Thuja plicata | reverse complement strand
TATATATATATTTTCATTCCTTGGGTTTAACCTATTAAATTATGCATATAATTAGGGGGGAAAAATATAATTAAACTAATATAAAAAAAAGGCACATAATAAAAATAGAAAAAAAAAGGATTTTTTTTTAGCGTTGAGCGCTGCGTTTTTAAACTGTCGTTTTATTTTTAATAAAAAAATTTTTTTTTAAAAAAAACGCATTGGGCGGGGGGGTCAAAGCCCGCCCCCAACCCGCAGCCTCCCTTCATTTAGTGGGGCACCGGCCAGAGGCCGCGTGACCCCACTGTGCAAGAAATGGGCACGCAGGCCACAGGCCTTGCGGCCCACAGCTTCCATAGTGGGGCGCCGCTCCCATCCGACGGCCGCCACCACTCTCCCCTCTCCGACCTCCTCTCTGCCTTCCCCGCACAGTGCCGCCCGACTTCGCCTTAACCACCGTCGCCCGTGTTTTCTTTTGGCCACCGCCTCTCCCATAAGGATTGTTAGGGAAGCTTTACGTTTCCTTTAGGTTTAAGTTTTATTTATGGGACAGACTTTTTTTATTAATATTCAAAAGTAATTTTAGATTTCTTATTTAAAATATAAGACTTAAATCTTTTAAATAGTGTAGATATATTTAGTTTAGGTTGCGGATGTCTATAGATGTTATATTTTTTTTTTAGAGCATTTCGTTGTAATATAAATATACATTTTATTAATTAAATTTTTAAGATAGATATAGTTCTAAATTAATAGATCATAAATAGATTTGATCTTATATTTAGATTTGATTTTATTAGATGGTTAGCAAACATTTTGTATTAAAGAAGTTTTTTTTTTTGGTTGTTTATTTAATTAGTTAGTATTGTAAATTTGGTTGTTGTTTTATTAGCTTAAGATTAATTTAATTATAACTTAGATATTATTGATTATCTTTTCTTAGACATATTTCTCAAAAAAAAGAGATCGAGTATGTTAAATTAGATCATTATCAAATAGATTTTAAATTGAGTTGATTAAAAGTTTTTGCTAATTATTAAAGGTTGTTATTAGTTATATTAGTTAATATTTTTTTTATGTGAGACTATTAATATTTTAATATTTTAAGGAAACAAAAAGGGGGACGTTAATTATTTAATTAAGATATCCTTATAAGAGTTAACTAACGATTGGGTGTTGTTATCATCACCCCCTTTGACCAACTTCTTGCATGGTTGACTTTTAGTCAGCCATGGTTAAACTTAGTAATTTCATTTCAAAATTTGAACCAAGTGCTCCCTGCAATCTCTAGACCCTTAGGTTTCAATTTCACACCAATCGGTGATGGTTGACTTTTTGGTCAAACTCTGGTTGATTTTTGGGCCAGTTGTCTCGATTTGCATGTATGAGTCTTCCTTAGGGTTTAGCAGACCCTAGTTTTTACCTTTCACACATTTTAGAGTATAGTTGACTTTTGGTCAACTCTAGTTGACTTTTGGTCAACTATCTCAGTTTGCGTGCAGATCAAGCTTGAAGCTTAAGGCACCCTTTAGGATAGCTCTAAAAGCTATTCCTCCCTTTGTAACCTTTCTGGTTTCTTTTATCCCCTTGCACCATTTTGCATGCACATGTTACCTTTGAGGTAGTTATGTTATCCTCTTTAGTGTGTTTTAGAAAAATTTTGATCATTTTTTTTTGCCCAACTTTTGGGCATGACAGAATAAGACAAGAAAAGTAGAGTGGAAGAATCAACCTTGAGAAGAGAGCCAGGAGGAGAGAGAAGAAATTTGATCCCCCAGGGATCGAGGCTACTTGCCTCATAAATGGGAAAGCGGTGCCCTATCTCTGATATGCCAGGTGTAATGTTGAAGCGGTGCCTTGGGAAGACCATCTATCAGAAAACCTCTTGTCGATTTGACGTGCCTTGTTGTGATTACCTACCTTCTAAAAACCTTTATTAACTACCTTGAAAGTGATCGATCGACCTTGGGAACTGGGACACGGGTCACTTAAAGAATACAAAAATGTGGGATCCAGAATTCTGGGATCCGAGAACTTGCGTTCTGAAAGAATGAATGAATACAACCGTTATGGGGTTGGCAAGATTTTCCAGAATCTGGAGAATTTTATTGTTCCTTATGATTTTTCCCAAGCTTCAAATACTTGGCCTATGCTTTCTTCATCTACATCTTTGATGCTATCCCACCTACTTCAGACAGCCTCCAATGCTTCCTGAACATCCTCGGCCCCGCTTCAGAGTTCATCTACTATTTTGATAGCATCATGTGATCTGATCATGGTCTTAGACAATCTAGATAGCCTTCCCTAGTCAAAATCTCTAGCAGACGGATACAGGGACTCCATCCGCTCATCAAAATTGTTGAGTACATAGTCCTCCGGGGTACATGTCTCAGCGGTGAAGGGATCAACTTGCGATACTTCGACCACAAATGCTTTAAATAGACCCAAGGGGTATTGGGTAGATGTCACCTTTTCTTTCAGGGCCTTAACCAGTTCCTTACATACCTCACCCCTGAGGACAGGTCTGGAGTACTGGGCCTAGAGGTAATCATACGATTCATTTCCCAAAATTATGGACTCTGTGGTGACTTCTTCACCTATGTTGCAGATCTCCTCAAGCCTGACCTTCCATTTCTCATACTTGGCTAGATCTTGCTCCCATACAATAGTGGAGCCCATTGCCTAGTTGAGAAGAACATCGACTTGATAAAGGTCTAGGAGGGACGCCGCCAGAAATTGTCTCATCACGGTCACCTGCTCAGTAGCCCACCCATCCATAGCCTATGCCTTTTTCTTCATTATCCGTAGAGAATCCATGTCACCCTATTCAAGAGAAAATCTGGAGGAAGGGGTTCTGGGGTGGACCTCAGCTAATGGTTGTGTTAGTTCTTCCAGAAGCATGAGGAGATTGGCATTTTTTTCTCTTTCCTCCTTCAGCTTCTGGCCCTACTTTATGTACCTGGCCTCTATTGCCTTGGTGGCTTCTTTTAGCAAGTCCAATTTTCCTTGCTTATCCCTCTTCCCCAATGCTACTTCTATTATGTTGTAGTCTTCGGGCCTTACGGCTGCCATGTCTACATTTGTTGGGGGTGTTGTGATAATCGCAACGGAACTACCTATTGGGTTAGTCTGGAGAGTAGGGACTACCCGTGCCTTCTTGGGCTTCTTAGCCTCTACATTCTTGGCCATCATTTCCGCCAATGAGAGTGTAGCACCTGATGTTTCCATCGGGGTCTTTCTTTTCCTTGACTTGACTAGCCATTAGGGCGGCTGGGGTGGCCTTGCTGTTAATACCTGTTCATCAGGATTCCTTTCAGAATTTGGTGGCGCGTTCCCAGAATGCACATTATCTTTGGGCTCTTTTTCTCTCTCTTGTTCTACTTCCTTTTTCATTTCTCGTTCCTCTTCGCTTTCTCCAGAACCTTCAATGTTTTCCGCAATGCTGGCATCTTCTGTAGTATTATCTGGGATCTTTTCCCTGGTCTCAATCTCATCTGTGTTTTTAGGGCCTTCATCCCTCTTGTTGTTAGTTGCTTCTTCATTTTCCTTATCTGGGACTTCTTGGTCCATTTGTCGCTACTGTTGTTGGGCCTCATTGGCCTCATCTATCAAAGTGTTCTCCTCCACTAGACCATCATCTGGAGGTGGGTGAGGCCTCTGGCCGAAGTTCAACAAGGCATTTGTCGTTAATACCTCACCAAAAGTGCTTTGGGGCACTTGGTCACCTAGAGTTACCAAAGGTGTTTGAAGTGTAATGATCGAGGGTATGGTTGATCCTACAGGTTTGGGTTCCCTGATCGTTGGCTGCTCATCTGTGTGTTTCCTTGGTGTGTTCTCGGTCTCTTGGACCGGTATTCTCTCTTGCTCAGGTTCTGTTTGTACTTCTTCCCTGGCCTCCTACTCTGATGTATCTTTCTCCTCTGGGATTTCCTTTTCTATGGGGACTTCTTCTTTGTCTTGAGCTACAATTTCTTCCACCGCATGACCAATACCCTACTGAATCTCTAGGAGCTCTTCCACTGAGAAGGTGTCGTCAAAATCATCATGTGGAGGTGAGGAGTCCAAAATATCTTCTAGTTTGGGAGAGTCTGAACTTACATCTATAAGGGGCATCTCTGGCATGTCGGGGGCAGTGGCTGTGCTTGGTGTAGGGGTCACCATTGTTTTCTTCTTTCTTATAAGTGAAGCCCCGATATCCAGAATGCTAGTAGACTCCGCCTCAGTGAAAGTCTGGATACTCATCATGGCTGCCAACAAGGGGGATCCCACCGGGTGAACAGATGCCATTGGGGTTACAGGGAGTCTGGAGGATACCTGCATGCTTAGTTGTTGGCTAGTTAGCTTTTCCGACTCCATTTGTGTATGTAGTTGGGCCATTAGAAGGGTAGGAATCTGGGTAGGTGCCTTGGGAATAGGGGCACCCTCTTTCTCTTTCCCTCTAATCATGCTTGCTTCAGCGGTCGTGACAGACAAAGAAGGTTCGGCACCGGCTGAAGATGAAATGGTCTTCTTAACTATTGATTTCTTTCAGGAACCTTTGGGACACACCCAGGTAAAGTACCAATGAATTGCCTCTATGATGGGGTGACATACCCCTTTAATCATTAGATCCTCTGGGGTGTCCCAATCCACTAGAGGGAGATCTAGTTTGTCCAGCCCCTGCTCTTTATATGTTGGATCCTCCAGTGGCCTGTCATCTTTGAAACCCTTTAGGAAAGTCTGAAGGTCGAGCATTTTCATGAGCCCTTTTCTCATCCTTGTATTCTATCACACCCGAAGATCAAAACTATCTTGGCAGTCTGCCCAGAAGTCTTCGATATCCTCTTCATGTGGTGGGGATGCCTGAGGTAGTGCTATGGAAATATTTCCATGGGGATCATAATTCTTTCGGGCGTGGTGGAATTCCACCAGCCCCAAGCTCCTTAGTTCATTTTCTGCCTCCTGAGATGCAGCAAGGCTGCATGTATAATTCCCATAAGAGAAAGGGAATGGGATGTTGATGACCTTCTTCAATGTGAAGAAGGCGTGCAGATCTATCATCTGCCGACAGAACTCTAAGAGAATAATTTTGTCCCTGCAATACCGGGGAAGAAGATAGGGCTTCCCATTCAATCCTGTCACCTGAATGTAGGTGTGACGCTAGAACTGAATAAAATATTGGCCATAGGAGCTGACCAGGGTCATCACCGCCTGTGAGATGTGGTACCCGAAATCCTGAGTAAGTGTTAGAATGTTGTTGTAAATGAAAGCATCATTTACCCGACAAAAATTTTGGAAACTAAGTTCCCATTGCACTTGGGGATAATGATCCCACGGTTTCATTTGGCCCAGCCCATTTCCAATCTCTCCGACTGTGCCCAACCCTTGAAAATTCAGTCTTTGTTGTGTTAGGGCCCATAGCACATATGAAGTCATATAAAATTGATAGGTATGGGCGACGGTCCTCATCTATGTATCTACATGGTTGACTATGATAGCGGCCCAGTTGAAGGTCCTGTTGTATGTGGTGATGTAGTATCAAAAATAATACATCCATGCCAAGAATTCCCAGGCATGGGGAAATCCAAAAACCCTGCATAAAAATATGATGCTCGCTTGAATGGGCTCGTTGAAATCCCTGCGGGGAATTTCTAATTTCATTCTCTTATGGTCCCTCTTCGGGGACTTCAACCAATGAGTGTTAAGGCACTGTCGAGAAATGGCCTCGACTTCCTAGAATTCCTTTAGTGAGTTGACCTGAGTGACAACAGAGGACCCCTTGAATTGTGTAATTCCTAATCCAGACGCGAAGGTTGCGACATCCAAGGTAACAATCATAGCTGGGTAGTGTAGTGGCCAATGATCGGTGAGTAGAACGGTGTGAGTAGGTACATTATAGAGTATTTCCAGTTGCTTTATTAACTCCAGCGACAACACTGTGTAGGGGAAGTTTGTGGCCTTTATGATACCAGAGGCAACCAAATGAGTGGCCAAATTGTCTCTAGTGTTCTTCAAATTGTAAATGGTTTGGATTAGGCCTTGTAATTCATCATAAGGCCTAGGATCCATGTCTGTGATTTCCTGGACCTTGGAGTCCACCTTGGACCCCACAAGACCCCCCCTTAGGATACTTGGAGGTTAGGGGCAGCTTCGCTAGCATTCTTTCCATCTTTGTCTTTGTAGCTACCCGAGTGGAAGTGGTGGGTAACTCCGGGCTATCAGGAAGTGTGAGTACTTCAGACATTCTATTCAATTATGTGCAACCTGCAAGACCAAAGAACCATTAAGACATATATATATAAATAAGTTACAACTTTGGGAGATTCTTCACCACCCCGCGCCTATCAAACAAGTGTTAGTACATACATCAAAAGTTATAGGGTATCTAAAATGAACATGACTTAGCATTTCAGATCATTTTAACAAGGTGGCAGGTAGAAGCAGAAGACAAGGTCTTGCTGGAGGTCTGGAGTCTGGACAAACTAGCCATTGTCGATGTGATTGTCAATAAGCTGCACTTTGGTCAACGTGTGTTAGCACGTGGTAGGGTGACAAGCGGCATTAAGACATTTATGGCGACAAGTGGGCTGACACAGGGGAATTAAATGCCAGATGGGACATGGTTTTAATGCCCACTCATGATAAATTAATCCCGCCATTAAGGTGATGCGATGGAGGAGAGAGAGAAAGTTGCCATGCCTCGAACCAGTGAGATACCGAGTTTGAACCGTGGTGACTCCATCTCAATGAGCTCAGCCAAGCAAAAATGCATGATAGAGCGTGAGGAACTCATGAGCTCAGAAGGATATATAGAATATATACATAAAGAATACATGAGGGCCAAGGGTCGAAGCATATATACATGCGATATACAGAAATATACACCATTTATATATTTTTACATAGATATAAACAATAGTAACACATGCACAGAAGCTACCCTAAGACAACATACAAAATGTACACTAATCTACAGCTGCATAGAGGGTGGACAACCCTCTAGAAGACCCAACCCACCAATGGGTGTCAAACCAGAAGCAGAAAACACGGAAAATAGAACCACAAGCCAGAACAAAACATCACCAAAAACCAAAAGAACAAAGGCAAGAACCAGAGGACCTACCTGGAAATCTAAAGAATGACAAGGAGAGAAGGCACTAGGACCACTCTTCAATGGCTTCAACCTTTAGTGATCACAAATAGTCACCAAAAATCAACTCGTAATTATCCACTAAGCTCAGAGTAATTCGCACTTAATCGCACTTCAAATTGACAAGGAATTGCTCTGAAAGCTCTAAGTGTTTTAATTGCAGTAACTGTGATAGTGACATGTAATTTCTATTTATACCCAAGGTAAAAAGAAAGTTGCCTTCCTTTCGGCGATCTCCGAAATACGCAAGCCTCCAGACTTCGAGCCCAGGGATCCCGTGTAACCATACATTCTTATGAGAAGAAGACATAGCGGCGGAGAATCCTGGAGTCTAGAATCCAGTTCTGGAAAAGAAACAACCAACTCCAGGACTGGGTCCCAAAGACATGAAAGACAAAATCAAGAGAAAACAAACCTTATGGGAGGGAAAACCCGGAGAAGAAAACAACAAAAACAAAAAGATAGAAAAGAAGGCAAGAGCCATAAGTGAAAAGAGGGGACCCAACATTTTGCACCCAAAATGTAGGGATGGGTATGCAAGGCATAACAAATGGTGACTATCTAGGATGAATGCCTTAGTGCATTCAAGAACCATAGAATCTCTGGTTAGTAAAACCAGAACCAATCATTACTCGGAGCATCCTATTTGTAAGGCGTCAAGCATCTGAGAAGATACGGCTCATACATGACTCAATCCTTGGTCTTTTGTCACTTGTGAAGTGTGTTCTTTGAAAGAGAATCAAGCCAATGACCTCTGGGAGAAGCAGAGAGGAGGCAGTAAATATATGAATCCAAAGTCGTCAATTTTTCTTGTTTCTCCTAGATACCAGAGTTTTCATCCCATCTTTTCTTTCTTTGTTATTTTATTGTTTTCTGGATGGGAGGACAGTAATTCTTTCACCATTAAGCTTGAGCTTAGCTAAATTTAATGGTGGTACTTCTTTCACCCTTCCACCCACCTCAATTTGTTGAATGGGGAAGGAAAAATCTAGACCCAGAAAGAATTCTAAAAATTCAGACTTGGACCAACAAACCAGTGCGATCGATCTACCCTTGGTGTGTCCGATTACTTGTTCCTTTTGATTTTGTTTTAACTGATTACCAGACTTCTGAGGATAAATTGAATGAAGATTACTCATAGCCTACTACCAAACTCACAAAATAACTCCAGAGACTGAACCAATTCCACCATGCTAACAAAAGATTCCAAGTTCACCATAAATGTGGAAGGTACCATCCCGGAGACTAGATGTTATGCGAAGCATACCAGCCTATAGGATGGGAGAAAAACACTGGAAACCCCAAAAAAGAAAGAACAAAACTAAAAGTGAAACAAAAGGAAAGGGGTGGTCCTAGAGGACCACCATCAAAACTATGTACAAGATAAGGCACCCCAAACGGGGCACCGGGAATGAAATATTTACAAGCAAGAAGATTTACATATAATACAACTCTAGAAAAATCTGCCTTACTCAAAATAATGTTTGAGAAACTGTCCATTGACGGGCAATGGGATGGGTTCTCCGGTCATGGTATTGAGGCAATAGGTATTTGCCCCATAGATTTTTGAGATCAAATATGGTCTGAGCCAGAGCCGTTGGAACTTACTGTGCTTCCCTTTTTTTCCCTGGGCTTTATCCCACAAGAGGACCAAGTCCAAAATCTAAAAGGATTTATACTAGGCTCTCTAGTCAAACCATCATTTCACCACTGCTTGGTGATGCACAAAATTTTTGAAGGCTACGTCTCTTTGTTCCTCCATTCGCACCAGATTCAGGAGCCGAACCTCTATAATGTTATCCCGGTTGCCGAATTCCTGCATGAACTGTAAAATTGAGATTTTTAAGTTAATGGGGAACACTGGGTTCTGGCCGTAAACTAGATGGAATGGGGATGTCCCTAGGGTGGCCTTAATTTGAATGTGATCTACCCAGAGGGTGAATCTCAACTTTTGGTGCCAATCTTGGGGATTCTATTCTAACAGGTGTTTGATCACTTCAAGCAAATTTTTGTTAGTTGATTCAACAACACCATTCCCCTGGGGATAATAGTTGCTAGAGAACTTCAGAGTGATCTTCTGGTCATAGGGTCATTCTAGTAGTTGTACCAAAGAAAATTCCAGATCATTGTCACACACTATAGAAAAAGGCATTCTAAATCTTGTGACGATGTTCTCTTTTAGGAATTTGATAACTACATCTACCATATTGTTTTTACAAGGTATGGCTTCAGACCACTAGGTGTAGTAATCGGTAGTAGTTAGGATGTACCAGAGGTTGGTAGATGAGTTGGGGTTGATCTCCTTGATAAATTAAAATTCCCATTGGGCAAAGGGTCTAGCTTCAAAAATTGGTTGCAAAGGCATGGCCAAGTTCCGCTCATGATGTGCCGCGGTCTGACAAGTATGGCACTTCCTGACGTGAGTGTAGAAATATTTGAAGATACAAGGCTAATAGTATTCAGCTCAAAAGATCTGATGGGTAGTGGCATCAGCTAAGCCATGCCCGGTTCTAAACTACCCATGAAATTCTTCTATTATCTTTGCAGCTTGAACCCTATCGATGCACCGAAGGTACACTCCCTCATAATTCCTGCAAAAAAATGTGGAGTTCTTGATCATGAAGTGTGCGCTTTTCAACCATAGGGCATGATTTTTGTTTGGAGGCAATCCCTCCGGGCATCATTTATTCAACAATAAGTACACCAAGTCTGTGTACCATGGATCTTGAGTGATGGACTCTACCATATATGTCTGACATTCGATGTGGGGAGTCTCTTCTGCCATCACTCTACTTAGTCCCTAGCCCTAGACTATTTTCATGGGTTGCATTTCTAAATCATATTCTTGGAGGATTGCCATCCATTTCCCCCGCCTCTCACCCAATTCACTTTGCATCAGTAGAGATTTCACTACCTGGTCTGGGATTATTGCATGCACCTTTCTCTAGAGAATATAATGCCAGAATATCTTCACGGCGTGAACAAGAGAAAAGGCATGATCTTCCAATGATGAATACTAGACTTTGACATTTTTGAAGGGAGAGCTCATGAAAGTTATTGGTCGTTCTTCCCCTTCAACCTTTTGGGTCAATACTACTATGGTAGAATGCGGTGAAGCAAAGGAATAAATGTAGAAAGGAAGGGAGTAGTCTGGACTAGCCAAAACTGGTGCCTCCATTATCATTTTCTTGATCTAGCTGAATGCCAACTTTGCTTCAAGACTCCACTCAATTTTGGTATCTTTCTTCATCATCTCGTTGAGTGACTTTATGATCTCAGCGAATCCAATGATGAACTGCTAGAAAAAATTGATCTTTCTGAAGAAAGACCTCATCTCCTTCTTGCTACTGAGCATTTGCAGGTTTAGTAGCACTTCAACTCTCTCAGGGTCAATGGATATACCCTTCTCAGAGACAATATGCCTAAGAAAATTCCCTTTGGTGACCCTGAATATGCATTTCTTAGGGTTGAGGGATATTCCATATCGGCGATATCTCTCATAAATCTAGGCAAGGTGGGCAGAATAATCATGCCTGTCCCAAGAAAAGATGATCAAATTATCCATGTAGATGACTATACACCACTTCACAAGGCCCTCAAATGCAATGTCCATGGCCTTCTTGAATTTATCCCCTGTGATAATCAAGCCAAAGGGCATTCTTTGATAAGTAAACATTCCCCACTTGGTGGTGAATGTTGTTTTGTCTCTATCCTCATATTTAACCATGACTTGGTTATCTAGAGTACCCATCAAAGAAAGACATCATTTGGGATCCGTTCACTATCTGCAACACCTCATCTAATGAGGGGAGAGGGTGATTATCTTTCTTGGAGGCCTTGTTCAAATTTTATAAATCCATGCAAAGGTGGATCTCGCCACTCTTCTTCCTCATAGGGACAAGGTTGGCAACCCATGTAGTATGTCAGATTGGAAAGATTATCTGGGCTGACAATAGTTTTTGCACCTCCTGATAAATCAGGGGCTCCATTAGTGGGTTGACTGGCTGTTGCTTCTATCGAAAAGGCTTAGCATTAGATTTGAGTGGGATAGTATGAGTCATGATGGATGTGTCATATGTCTTCCGATCCTCATACCCCCATGCAATCACATCAATGTAATCTCAGAGAATTGTGAGAATCTTCTCCTTCTCCTTAGGGGAGCAGGAGGTGCCAATGTGTATCATTTTCTCTTCACTGGGCTGGCCGATGTTTACTTTCTCAAATTTTCCTCCCTTAGAAGAGGATGATATCTTCTCCTATCCCTAAGGGTCTGAGTCGAAGATTTGTTCAAGCATGACCATCCCCTTAGGAATGGTGTTGGTTGGTAGATCCATGATCCCATCATCTTCATCACCCTGCCTAGTGTCATCATGATCTCTTTCTTCCACTATATGGTCCTCAAAGACACCAACATTGGCCATGAAGGCCAGGATATGTTGATCATCCTCAAAGACCTAAAAATGAGTGACATTATCTAGGATGGACAGGTGGGGATCATTTCAACAAAAAATCTCCGGAGTCGTGAGCCGGCCATGGGCTCAAGTGTGCTGGCAGAAACAACAAGGG
The DNA here is from genome assembly GCA_018584345.1 of Thuja plicata. Classification (NCBI taxonomy): domain Eukaryota; kingdom Viridiplantae; phylum Streptophyta; class Pinopsida; order Cupressales; family Cupressaceae; genus Thuja; species Thuja plicata. Next base: position 6,197,801 of record MU227200.1, on the reverse strand, counting down.
CATCCAGGATATAGTTCCATCTTCAGGGAATAAGATTGATATTGAAGGCATCAAAATATTCAATAAGGCTCCATGCACAGTTGTGGTATGTAGCCAGCCTCTTATTGTGATAGGTGTATTGACTCCAGACCTATTTGATAATCAACTCTGAATCACCCAGGGCCTAGAGGCGAGTGATTCCTTTCCTTAATGAAAATATGAGCCCAAGAACCAAGGTCTCATAATCCATGATGTTGTTTTTGCAGTTGAACTATAGCCTATAGGATATGAGGAAGGATTTCCCTTGTAGGTTGATTAATTCCACTCTGGCCCCACAAACCTATTTGGATTGGGACCCATCAAACTTAAGGGTCCACAAGTCATCATTTGTTGTCTGGGGCTGGGAAGATGAACTGGTCTTTAGATTGTTTTTGGGAGGTTTGGGAGGATTTCCCTCCAGCGTTGATGGTACATGGGTGAGGTTTACCTCCAGAGAAATTTTGGTTTGGGATTCCTAGACAAACGGTGCCGAAGAGGCATCGCCAGCAGAAGTACTGAGTCCCAGGGAATCAGTTGTATGTTCTTTTCTCCGGAGGGCATCAATGTGTCAGGTAGTAGTGGAAAGACAAGGCTCACATTCTAGTTCTGAATGTTTCTAGTAGTGCACCTAGCACCAAGTGTTAGACAAGAGTGTGGCGGGGGTTGTTGTGGTACCCTGAGAGTTAACCTCAGCCCTCAATTTTTCTTCCAGAGCCTGGGATTTCTGCAAAAGTATGAGATCCTCCCCAGGGGTGAAATTGAATTTTAGGATCTCAAGGGGTTGGTACACCCTAGGGGAAGTCTCAGAGAAAAAGACCTCATTCATCCTCTTGACTTTTGTGAGTGCCTATTTCATCCGGGGTTCACTTTCAACCTAGATCTTGTTAGATTCTCCTTCCTAGGGGAGTCATAAGTGGGAGAAGTCGGTCAAAAAGTATCCATTTAGGGACTTAGACCAATTCCAACTTAGAAACATCCCATAAGTTTCTGGGATGTCCACCACTTGGATGTCAATCATGTTGGCTATCCTGGGGTTCTGGATGAGTTGAATCCAGAGATTCTTTAGTTCACCCACCATTTTCACGGTAGTTTTATCTAATTGGATTACTACACCGTTAGATGGGGTGGGTCAAAATCTAAGATTCTATCATATAGATAGGGGCATGATGTTGCCCGAAGCCCCAAAATCTACTAGGTAGTAGTGTATGTTTTTCCCTTGTATGTTCAAGCCTAGCAGGAAGGGAGGATCTTCGGTATTTCCCTAGAAAATAGCCGCGTTGGCATCCAAAAAGAGACAAACTTGGGTGGGAAACTAACAGCTTTTGAGTTTCCCAAGAGCTTCAGAAGGGACTTCTTCTTCTTGGGAAAGTTTAGCAAAACCTCCATCAAAGGCATGGAGGTGGTGGTTTGTTCTAACACCTTCATGATGTCAAACCTTCCTCCCAGAAATTGGTGGCTTCCCTCGACTGGGTCCTTTTCCTGGTTAGAGCTAGGGCCTTTTGGAGGGATAGATCGATCGGTTGTGCTGTCCCAGGGAGGAGTGTCCTTGGGAGGTGTGGTCATGTAAACTGGTCCTTTACCACCCTGACTCTGAGTGTTGTAGGGAGCCCTTGGGTTGGTGAAGGCATTGGTCTCAAAGGCCAGAATTGACTCATCAAAGAATCCCTATAGTTCAAATTCTTCTTCAAATTTTCTAGTGGTCCCAAAGAAGATGATCTCATAGGTGAATGCACCATGAGTGGGCTCTTGCACAAGAGGCTCTGGGGGAGTAAGATCAAAATATTGTTATCTATCTAGCTGGGAAATCCTGATGACTTTCTCCAGTGTGGCATAGTTTATCTCATTGTGGGAGCCTGTGTCATGCAATCTACACCAATTGGTCATGGGCTAGAATTCTGCAACTAACATGAAATGGGATGGTCCAGCACCACTCTAATTTTTGTTTTGGTTTGGAGGTGGACCTCCAGCATTGGCATTATTATTCCATTATTGTTGGTTGGGTCGAGGCCCATTGTTGTAATTTCTCCTTCCAGCATTGTTATTTTTTTGGCCAAAGAAAATATTCCCTCTCTAGGAATTTGAATTATGGGGTGTGTAGGACCCCGCCTTCAGTTGACCCATGTCCACAGTGAGGGTAGACAACATTTTCTAGAGGGATTCAACCTCAGCGTTCAATTGGGTGTTCACATTGCAGTGCGACGGCTGTTGTTGTTCGTTCCCTAGAAAAGGGGCAACATTTTCCAGAGTCAAGGGAAAAAATCCTCTAGCCGTGGATGACTGGAAGAAAGGCACTTTGGATGGTTGTGTCTGTGGTTTTTGCACTTGTTGTGGATGGTTCCAAGGAAAAGATTCCAGACCTGATATTGTCTAGGTTTGGGATGGATATACATATCGGGCCTACTGTTCTATCGGTGGTGGCGAGGGATTCATGGCCATCGCGGGGGCTCCCATTGCCTGATTGGGGTTGTATCCCCTGGCCTAAGAAGTTCTATGGGGTATCATGTTGAATGGCATGCTCTGCCCAATCCTGCCTGGAGATTTGTTAAGACCACAAGACAACTCCAAGGCTAGGTAGTAAACTTTTGCCAATCTATCTTGGTCACTGGGGGTGGTAGTTCTCTAGAGGAGAGTGGCAACAAAGGGGTCCATCATATTGAGATAGGTCTGGATAGTCACCTCTACGAATGGGATGAAGGGACCCATGCACTACTTCAAGGCATGTTGGAACTAGTGATTGAATTTTTCAAGGGGCTCATTCAGTTCCTTCATGATAGAAATGAATTGGATGTCGAACCATGCTGGGTCCACATGTACATGGAAGGAAGCCAAGAAGGCATCCTCCATGTCCTGCCAACTGTTGAAGGAGTTGGTGGGAAAATTAAGGTACTAGTTCAATTTATTCTATCCTAGGAACAGAGGGAACATTCGGGTCACAATGTCTTGATGTTGGATCTGGTGTCGATTCATGGCATCTTTGTATGCCTACAGATGCTCTTATGTAGTTTGTGAGCCTAAGTTCTCATATCTGGGATAAATCTTATCTGGATGTGAAGGTAAATCGTTGGTTGCACCCAAAAACATTCCCATTGGGGACCTGGTATTTCCAAAATATACAGCCATTGGGGGAGTTAGATTCTGACTAGGTTGAGTGTTAATTCTCAAGATCGCCTGGGGGACTTGGGTGTTCTGTGGTATGTTAGATCCCTAGACAATGGTGGTTGATTTGACTTTTGGGGTCCATTTCTTTTGAGTAGGAGGCTCGAGTTCAATAAACCTTCTAGGTTTGGGACCTGATGTAAGGATTCTTTTGAATCTTAGTGGTGAAAATGATCCAATCCCACTGAAGGCTTGAATCCTAAAACTATGGCTTAGGGGACCCTTAGGTGGTGTAAAATCTGAATCCTGAGAGGGGGATGAGTTCATGCCCTCCTTCTAGCACCAGTTTCTATTGATGGGACTTTGTGACTAGGTCTCCCAATAGAGGTAAGTTGTCACTGAGTACCGGGGTACCGACCAACTTTTCCTGTAAAGGTTGTCTAGGGAAATAAGATTCCCTGGGCCTCCAAGCATGTGAGAGTCAGGTCTCGATAGTGCAGGGCTTAGTTGGGAGAGGTGAGTGTTTTTTTTGAGAGGGATAGCTAGTTATCTTCAACTCATCTTCTCCGAGGATTCAAGTGAGTGGGGTTTCCTGCAAGCGCTCATTCATTTTACAAATTAACTTCAAAAGATACTGCAGAGTTAGAAAGGTTTCATCTACCTATAGTTATACTAAACATTCAAAATATCAACAATGCTCTAATACACTACACTAAATACCAAAGAAATATACAACCATCAGTTCATATTTTATCAGTAGTAAAGGAAAGGAGGTCATTAATCTACTTTAAGTATTAGAGCAAAGGACATGAAGAACACAAAGCATAAAATACCATTAACCCAGAAGACAGAATGATAACAACATCGTCGAGAGAGATCTTCCTTCTTCATTAACATCTTTTCCAACAAGCACTGGTGCATGGTACAATGGTGGCTCCAGGGGAGCATCTAACTACTAAAATCTTAAAAACTATGGAGCATTGAGCTCTGCAACTAAGAACTGAGAAAATCAAATTGCTATTAGCTATGGACTGCAAAAACATCAATTTTTCCGACCCTTGGAATGAGGTCAGACTTATTATTTATACACATCACTTGACCTAAACCTAAACCTAACTTATTTTACACTTTAAAATATAATATTATTTTTTGGTGGCTGGTACTACCTGCACCACACTACAAAAGACCTCAAGACGGAGAAGGTCTGACATGTCGAAATAATAAGACAAGAAAAATGGAGTGGAAGAATCAGCCTGAAGAAGAGAGCTACGAGGAGAGAGAAGAAATCTAATCCCCCAGGGATCAAGGCTATATACCTCATAAATGGGAAAGTGGCACCCTGTCTCCGATGCACCAGGTGTAACATTAAAGTGGGGCCTTGGGAAGACCATCTGTTAGAAAACCTCTTGTTAATCTGATGTGCCTTGTTGCAGTTACCTACCTTCTGACAACCTCTATTAATTACCTTGAAAGTGACCAGTTGACCTTGGGAACTGGGACACAGGTCACTTAAATAATACAAAAATGTAAGATCCACAATTTCAGGATACAGGAACTTGTGTTCCGAAAGAATGAATAAATACAACCGCTATGGGGTTGGCAGGATTTTCTAGAATCCAGAGAATTTTATTATTCCTTATTATTTTTCCCAAGCTTCCAATACTTGGCCTATGCTTTCTTCATCTACATCTTTGATGTTGTCCCACCTACTTTGGATAGCCTCTAATGCTTCTTGAACATCCTCGACCCTGCTCCAAAGTTCATCTACCATTTTGATAGCATCATGTGATTGGATCATGGTCTTAGACAATCTGGATAACCTGCCTTGGTCAAAATATCTGGCAAGAAGATACAGGGACTCCATCCACTCATCAAACTTGTTGAGGATGTAGTCCTCCAAGGTACATGTCCCGGTGGTGAAGGGATTGACTTGTGATACTCCAACCATGAATGCTTTAAACAGACCTAAGGGCTATTGGGTAGCTGTCACTTTTTCTTTCAGGGCCTTAACCAGTTCCTTGCATACGTCACCCCTAAAGACAAGTCTGGAGTACTGGGCCTAGAGGGAATCATATGATTCATCTCCCAAAATTTTGGACTCTGTGACAACTTCTTCACCTATTTTGCGGATCTCCTCAAGCCCAGCCTTCCATTTTTCATACTTGGCTAGATCTTGCTCCCATACAATAGCGGAGCCCTTTGCCTGGTTGAGAAGAACATCGACCTGATAAAGGTCCAGGAGGGACACTGCCAAAAATTGTCTCATCACGGTCACTTGCTTGGTGACCCACCCATCCACAGCCTATGCCTTTTTCTTCATTATCCACATATAATCCATGTCACCCTATCCAAGTGGCAATTTAGAGGAAGGGGTTATAGGGTGGACCTCAGCTAATGGCTATGTTAGTTCTGCCAGAAGCACGAGGAGATTGGCATTTGTTTATCTTTCCTCCTTTAGCTTCTGTCCCTACTTTATGTACCTCACCTCTATTTCCTTGGTGGCTTCTTTCAGCAAGTCCAATTTTCCTTCCTTATCCCTCTTCCCCAATGCTACTTCTGTTATGTTGTATTCTTTGGGCCTTACGGCCACTGTGTTTGCATCTGTTGGGGGTGTTGCGATAATCTCAATGGAACTACCTGTTGGGTTAGTCTAGAGAGTATGGAATACCCGTGCCTTATTGGGATTCTTAGCCTCTGTATTCTTGGCCATCAGTTCTACCAACAAGAGTGTAGTGCCTGAGGTTGCCGCTGGGGTCTTTTTTTTCCTTGACTTGACTAGCCATTGGGGCAGCTGGGGTGGCCTTGCTGTCAATACCTATTTATTAGTATTCCTTTCAGAATCTGGTGGCGCGTTCCCAGAATGCACATTATCTTTGGGATCTTTTTCTCACTCTTGTTCTTCTTCCTTTTCCTATTCTTGTTCCTCTTCACGTTCTCTGGAAACTTTGATGTTTTCCACCATGCTGGTGTCTTCTATAGTATTATCCTGGATCTTTTCCCTGATCTCAATCTCATTTGTGTTTTCAAGGACTTCATCCCTCTTGGTTTCAATTGCTTCTTTGTTTTCCTTATCCAGGACTTCTTGGTCCATTTGTCATTGTTGCTCTTGGGCATCATTGGCCTCATCTGTCAGAGCATTCTCCTCCACCAGAACATCATCTAGAGGTGGGTGAGGCCTCTGGCCAAAGTTCAACAAGGCGGCCACCATTACTACCTCACCAAAAGTGCTCTAGGGCACTTGGTCACCTGGAGTTACCAAAGGCATTTGAAGAGTGATGATCCAGGGTGCAGTTTATCCTGCACATCCGCGTTCCCCGATCATTGCCTGCCCATTTGTGTGTTGCCTTGGTGTGTTCTTGGTCTCCTAGATTGGTATTCTCTCCTACTCATGTTTTTTTTGTACTTCTTCTTGGGCCTCCTGCTCTTATGTATCTTTCTCCTCTAGGATTTACTTTTCTATGGGGACTTCTTCTTTATCCTGAGCTACAATTTCTTCCACCGCATGACCAATACCCTGCTGAATCTCTCGAATCTCTTCCACTGAGAAGGTGTCATCAAAATCATCATGCGAAGGTGAGGAGTCCAAAATATCTTCTAGTTCAGGAGAGTCCAAACTTACATCTACAGGGGGCATCTCTGGCATGCCGAGAGCGGTGTCTGCGCTTGGTGTAGGGATCACCATTGTTTTCTTCTTTCTTATAAGTGAAGCTTAGGTATCTAGAATGCTAGTAGACTCCGCCTCAGAAAAATTCTAGCTGCTCATCATGGCTGCCAACAAGGGGGATCCCATCGGGAAAATAGATTCCATTGGGGTTACAGGGAGTTCAGAGGATACTTGCATGCTTAGTTGTTAGCTGATTAGCTTTGCCGAATCCATTTGTTGATGTATTTGGGCTATCAGAAGGGTAGGAATTTGGGGAGGTGCCTTGGGAACTGGGACACCCTCTTTATCTTTCCCTCTACTCGTGCTTGCTTCAGTGACCATGGTAGACAAAGAAGGTCTGGTGTTGGCTGAAGAGGGAATGGTCATCTTGACTGTTGATTTCTTTTGAGTGCTTTTGCGACACACCTGGGCAAAGTACCGATGACTTGCCTCTATGATGGGGTGACATTCCCCTTCAATCATTAGATCCTCTAGGGTGGCCCAATCCACCAGAGGGAGAAATAGTTTGTCTAGCCCCTGTTCTTTATATGTTGGATCCTCCAACGGCCCATCATCTTTGAAACCCTTTGGGAAAGTCTGAAGGTCAAGCATTTTCATGATCCCTTTGCTCATTCTTTTATTCTGTCGGGCCCAGAGATCAAAACTATCCTGGCAGTCTGCCCAGAAGTCTTTGATATCCTCTACATACAATGGGGACACCCAAGGTAGTGCTATGGAAATCTTGCCACAGGGATCGTAATTCTTCTAGGCATGGTGGAATTCCACCAGCCCCAAGCTCTTCAGTTCATTGTCTTCCTCCCAGGCTACGGTGAGGCTTTATGTATAATTCCCACAAGAGAAAGGGAATGGGATGTTGATGACCTTCTTCAACATGAAGAAGGCGTGTAGATCCATCATCTGTCAGCATAACTCTAAGAGAATAATTCTATCCCTGCAATACCAGGGAAGAAGATAGGGCTTCCCATTGAAGCCTATCACCCAAATGTAGGTGTGATGTCATAACTGAATAAAACACTGGCCATAGGAGCTGACCAGGGTCATCGCCACCTGTGAGAGGTGGTACCCGAAATCTTGAGTAAGTGTTAGAATGTTTTTGTAAATGAAAGCATCATTTACCCGACAGAAATTTTGGAAACTAAGTTCCCATTGCACTTGGGGATAATGATCCCACGGTGTCATTTGGCCCAGCCCATTTCCAAGCTCTCTGACTGTGCCCAACCCTAGAAAATCCAGTCTTTGCTGTGCTAGGGCCCACAACACATATTAAGTCATATAAAACTGAGAGGTCTGGGTGACAATCCTCATCTATGTATCCACATGGTTGGCTATGATAGCTACAAGTTGAAGGTCCTATTGTGTGTGGTGATGCAGTATAGAAAATAATACATCCATGCTGAGAATTTCCGGGCGTGGGGCAATCCAAAAACCCTACATAAAAATATGATTCCCGCTTGAATGGGCTCCTTGAAATCCCTGCAGGGAATTTCCAACTTCATTCTCTTATGGTCCCTCTTCGGGGACTTCAACCAATGAGTATTAAGGTACTATCGAGCCTTGGCTTCCTGGAATTCCTTTAGTGAGTCAACCCGAGTGATGATAGTGGACCCCTTGAATTGTGCAATTCCCAATCTGAATGCAAAGGTTGCAGCGTCCAAGGTAACAATCATAGCTAGGTAGTGTAGAGGCCAAGGATCGTCGAGTAGAATGGTGCGAGTAGGTGCGTTGTAGAGTATTGCCAGTTGCTTTATTAACTCTGGTGATTGCACCGTGCAAGGAAAGTTTATGGCCTTTATGATACCAAAGGTGGCCAAATGAGTGGCCAAACTATCTTTGGTGTTCTTCAAATTGTAAATGGTTTGGATTAGGCCTTGCAATTTTTCATAAGGCTCAGGATCCATGTCCATGATTTCATGGACCTTGGAGTCCACCTTGGACCCCACAAGACTCCCCCCCTTTGGATACTTGGAGGTTAGGGGTAGCTTCGCTAGCATTCTTTCCACCTTTGTCTTTGTAGCTACCTGGGTGGAAGTGGTGGGTAACTCTGGGCTATCAGGAGGTGTGAGTACTTCAGACATTCTATTCAGTTATGACTTGCAAGACCGGATAATTGTCAGGACATATATATAAAAAAAAAGTTACAACTCTTGGAGATTCTTCACCACCCCGCACCTGTCAAATAAGTGTTAGTACATACATCAAAAGTTTTAGGGTATCTAGAATGAACCTGACTTAGCATTCCAAAGCATTTTAACAAGGTGGTAGGAAGAAGCAAAAGAAAAGGTCTTGCTAGAGGTCCAGAGTCCAAACAAACTAGCCATTGCCGATGTGACTAGCAATAAGCTATACTTTGATCGATGTGTGTTGGCATGAGGTAGGGTGAAAAATGGTGTTAAGAAATTTATGGCAACAAGTGGGATGATAGAGGGGAATTAAATCCTAGATGGGACATGGTTTGAATTCCCACTCATGGGAAATTAATCCTGCCATTAAGGAGATGCAATGGAGGAGAGAGAAAGCCGCCATGGCTCGAATCAACGAAGTGCTGAGTTTGAACCGTGGTGACTCCATCTCGACAAGCTCGGCCTCATGAAGCAAAAATGCATGATAGAGCATGAGGAACTCACAAGCTCATAAGGATATATATAATATATACACAAAGAATACAGGAGGGCCAAGGGTTGAAGCATATATACATGCAATATACAGAAATATACACCATTTATAGATTTTTACACAGATATAAACAATATTAACACATACACAGAAGCTACCCTAAGACAACATACAAAATGTACACTAATCTACAGATGTGCAGAGGGTGGACAACCCTCTGGCAGAGCCAACCCACCAACGGAAGGCAAACCAGAAGTAGAAAATGCGGAAAATAGAACTACAAGCCAGAACAAAAAAGAACCAAAAACCAAAAACCAAAAGAATGAAGGCAGGAATGAGAGAACCTACCTAGAAATATAAATAATGGAAGGAGAGAAGGAAATAGGACCACTCTACAATGGCTTCAACCTTCATCAATCACAAACAGTCACCGAAAATCAACTCATAATTATCCACTAAGCTCAGAGTAATTCACACTTAATCGCACTTCAAATCGCAAGGGAATCGCTCTGAAAGCTCTAAGTGTTTTAATCGCGGTAACTGTGAAAGTGAAATGTAATTTCTATTTATACCTAAGGTAAAAAGAAATCTACCTTCCTTCTCGTGGTCTCCAGAATAGGCAAGCCTCCGAACTCTAGGCCCGGGGATCCCGTGCAACCATACCTTCTTATGAGAAGAAGACATAGCGGTGGAGAATCCCAGAGTCTGGAATCTAGTTTTGGAAAAGAAACAACCAACTCCAGGACTGGGTCCCGAAGACATGAAAGACAAAGGAAAGAGAAAACAAACCTCATGGGAGGGAAAACCCGGAGAAGAAAACAAAAAAAACAAAAAGACAAAAAACAAGGCAAGAGCCAGAAGCGAAAAGAGGGGACCCAAAATTTTGCACACAAAATGTAGGGACGGGTATGCTGGGCATAACAGTCAGTATTTTAAGTAAGGACAACAAAGACTGAGTAACAGAGTCAAGCACTTTTACAAATGGAAATACTATTGAAGACATCATGAGAATAAGAAATCAAATGTGGAGGGGCGCTTCAAAAAATGATAATGCTATAACAAGCACTACAGTTGGTGACACCTCATTTAATGGATCAGGTGATTCCACCACCCCCATCAAAGCAATACAAGTAAGTATGGAGCTACACTCTATGAAGTTGTATTCTACATTAGTTCCTATATTCATTAAAAATATGCCAAATTAGCATGAATCAGATGCAGAGCCACCATAGGCCAATAAAATAAAAGTTACTAAAGTAACAGCTGCATCTAGGATAATGAGAAAAACAACAAAGGTAGACTCACCACTAGTAAAGAAAGGCACTGTAAAAACATATTAGAATATAAAAGCCTCAACCAAGAAACTAGCACCAAGACAACAAAAGAAATATGTAAGAGGAAGAGACTAAGGAAGCTTAAAGAGAACAAAGAATCCAAGCAGAAAAGGCCAAAATACCAAAGACAATTTATGAAATTTCTGAGTCAATCATCAACATAGGTAGTATAAAATGTCATAAGATCAGAAAATGGGGAACTTTGTCTACCGAGGGTCAGATCAAAATAGAATAATCCATCATTAATACTATGGTAGCTTACAAATATGTACCTCTACAATTAGGAAATCATATTCCATAGGAGCTACAAGACAAAATATCACCTAGATAGACATATGCATTGAATATGGAGAAATAGATGAGAGAGAGATCCTTAGTTAATTTCATGCCCAATTCAACAATTGAAGAAATTGACTCAACAATGAAGGAGCACACAAAGAAATTTTCTGCAAAAACAAAAGCATACAAAGTATTGCAGAACAAGTTAGAAGATATTAACATAAAGAGCAATAATATTTGGACTCAAATCTTTAATCCACCCGAGAAGGTACTAGCTCTAACCGAGACTTCTCACACTGAGGAGAAGGAGGCCACACCAAGCCTTGAGAACATATTCATCAATGACACTGAGGATGTCAATCCTATTGACTTAACCACAGAAGTAGGTAAAGTCATGGATGATATTCCTAATATATTGAAATCATTAGGGGATCCTGATTATAATGCCAAGGATGATGAATATTTCAATATTGCCACCGAGCCAACAAATGAAAAGGACACTACAAATGTAGCAAAGGCACTTATACCAGGTAATATGCCTTTATTGATGCAATCAATCAATATAATGACTGAGTCACAATAGAAACCAACTAAGCCTGAAGAAAACATACTGATGGACAAAGGTGAGGAGCAAGGGGAGAAGTCAAATACCAATAGAGAGGAAAAACTAAGTGATGCACCTACCAAGAACACTAAGAAGGAAGACAAGGCTGCAGGTCAAGAAAAAGTTGAATTAGAGACATCTACTACCAAAAAAAAGGTACAGACCAAGCAAACAAACCAAGGCACCACACCTCCCAAGAAAACAATGATAGAAACTGAGAAAAAAAGGCTCTTACCATAGTACCTCACTCCCCTACCTCTAGCAACATTCAAAAGAAGAATAAGAACAAGAAAATTAAAGCCCTCATCACGCTTGATGAGATCATAGACATACCCGAATGTGATCCAAGAACTCTTGATCCCGAGTCACTGAAAAGATATGGGGAACTATGCAAAAGAAAAGCACAACAAACAAGCTTAGAAAGGAACACAGAAATTCACAAGTCATGGAAACACCAAAGGAGATTCTATTGCAAATAGTGCCTGATGCCAAGATTGATCAAACTACACCCATCGTTGACAAACTTACAGTTCTAACCGAGACAATCACAACATAGAATGTGGACGACAAGAAGGTCATTGAGGAATGAGAAGAAGAGAAGTATCACTACAAAATCACTGAGAAAATCAGCCAAGAAGTGGCATAGAATAAGGTGAAAATTTCTAAGCTAGTAGCTACATTAGAACCTATTATTTTAGTAGTTACCTTAGCTCAAAATTTGTGCACTCTAGAGCACTTCACTACTGATCATAGTGAATAGATAGCTAAGATAGATGAAGAACTAAAAGATAGTGCACTAAGTCTACAAACTGAGCCAAATTCATTCCAACTGCATTATGAAAATATTGTTGAATCTAAATGGTTAAGACTTGAAATACAAAAGGAAGAAAGAAAAATTAGAGATGAAGTAACTGAGCTACAATCCATGTTACTACCAAATCTCGTATTACTGCTAACACACATGAATACGACAAAGGATCTAATTTCCACCCTAGAGATGTCAGTAACAGAAAGCATATATGACATGCCCGCTCAAATCACATTGGAGAAAATGATCCTAGAACACTTGAAGGAGAAATAGGAAAATCTGATGGCAGTCATTCAACAATCTCATTCACAAATTTTTGACAAGCTATAAGTTATACATCTTTTTCATTACTTTCAAAAAAGGGGGAAACATGTACATACATTGTATCTACATATCAAGGCATGCACATAGGGGGGGTTATTGTAAAATTAAAACACTTGGTGTATATATTGTACATATTAGTTCTCGATACTAATGTCAAAGGGGGATTTTGATAATCCATAAAGGATCATAAGTTGTCATTAGTATACAAGAAGAAAGTTTTGGTTGATCGGTCATGATCACCGAGTGACAACACTCACTGAGCATAGTGATCATCAATCACAGTGATCACCAAAATTATTTGAACACCGAGCAGTATATCAACTGAGCACCAGTCTATAGAGACATCACCGAGCACCAGTCTACACCGAGAGACAATATTTCACTGAGAAAAGTGAATCTTATCTACACATCAGCTAAAGCACTTTAATCTTTAATATAGCTATTTGCTTAGCTGGATAACCATTTTTTGTGGATCAAGAAAATCATTAACAGTGGATGTAATTAGTTAACTGATTGTATTCATGCAAACTAGGAGATCAAGGTCAAGTTGTAAACCTTTGATCTTATTTTTTTGCAAGAAAAATGTGAAACCTAATTAGGTCAAAATCTTGTATATATAGATGTAATAATCAATCAAGAATATGATGATTGTATCCGCCAAGGAAATATATAGATTAGACAGAGAGTTTCATGCATAAGGACAGATAAAGAAGAATTTAGTTTACAAAGAACTACATACAAGGCTACCGAGCATAACATAGGTATTATCCATCACAATATGGTGATATATATTTTGTGCAATTAATGGATCTGTAATCAACAATTTGATATTGCAGAAATCATGTCATATATTTTTTTACTCTCTAACAATTGTAGAAAACAAAAAATCCTTTCACAAGGTGGACTTAATAGTCTTTATGTAAATCTCTTAACTGGGTGCACACATGCATTGTGTTGCTAAAATCTCTTAACCGAGTAGACTTAACAAGTCTGACATGTTACTCCTAATAGGGTAAGATCATCAGAAGTGATCACAACTTGTAGCCCTAACATGCACCTTCCATTGTACAGATAGTGAAGCTTTGTGGGTTTCATCCCCACTGCAGTTTTTACCTTCTAACAAGGGTTTCTGCATTATTAAATACTTGTGTCATGTGTAAATGAGTTTCATGAATGTTTCAATGTTTGTTTACATATATTTACATTTATTTTATGATATTTCATGTATGAATTAGAAAAGCTACAATGGTCGGTTATGAAAGTAATGAGTACTAAGGTTTAATTTGTAAATTTTTTTAAGGGTACTGATTCACCCCTCCCCTCTCAATACACACCCTTCTATGATTACAACAATGCTTACATGATTAATTCATTATGTTTTGAATTCTGATATAATTACATAATCAATTCATGATGTACCTTTCAATGCTTTTAATTCATGTTCCACCTCTAGCATATCCTAATTATAGTAGAACCATGCTATCCATAGGAGATGGAGATAGAGAGAGTGTCTATTTATGTGACACTTTTTAAACTTTGTGTTTATTTATGGAATGCAGAAAATTTACTAGCTATGTGATGGGTGCTGATTTAAAATGCATATGTGATGGATTATATGTTTATGATGATACATGTGAAATTTTTTGAACTTTGTGTTTATTTATGGAATGTGGATTATTTATTAGCTATGTGATGGATGGTGATTTATGATACATATGTGATGGATTACATGTTTATGATGATACATATGTGATTCTTATGATTCTCAATTACATATATGATGATACACATGTGATGCTTATGATTCTTATGATACATATGTATTTATTGTTTATCAAAGTACAAATGTAATGCTTATGATGCTTATTCCAAAGACCAGTCAAATTACACCAATGAGGATGTTGTTTGTCCAACATCATCCTCGTCAGTTGTGCAGCCCCTAACGGTTGTCAAAATTTTGATGACCTGTCAAAATCCATCGACGAGGATGTCGTTGGATATATAGCATCCTTGTCGGGATGGCAGCCCCTAGCTGACGTCAGAATTATAATGATCGGTCAAGTTCCACCGACGATGATGTCGTGGGACAAACACTACCTTAGATGCAACCTCTTTTCATAAATTTGACGCATATTACTGTCAAAATTTTGACATCAGTGAGCATCATCGGACATTCTAACAACAAGTTTTTGATGGTAATGTTTGTTGGTAGTCCGATGGAGTCCTATCAGAATTATGATGAACAACCATCAAAAATATGCCCCGAATGTATTAGTGTGATTCAACTGCATCTCTATAACTTGATTTAAAATCATTATGGTACTCAAACCTTCTGATAATTAGTCAACAACTCTATACCTTATCTTCCCCTACGTAGATAGAATAGTGTTCTATCCAGTGGTTACATCTTGTTTAAAAACCAACAATGAATTAATCACCCTCTTTAAAGTCAAGTTTGAAACTCAATCATTGCTTTCTTTATAGACCGTAAAATCTAACAAAAATCATTAGTCAAAATGAATTTGACTTCCATAGCGGCAAGGAAAAACCCACCTTTGTGAATAAGAAGTCTCAAACTGACATTAAGGATATGCACATAGCCAAATCAGATGTTTCAGTTTCTTATTATCTAGATGAGTGTGTCAGTTGGAACCCTCTTATTCACAAAGGTGGGTTTTTTCTTGCCGCTGTGGAAGTCAAATTCAGTTTGACCGATTATTTTTGTTAGATTTTACAGTCTATAAAGAAATCAATGATTGATTTTCAAACTTGACTTTAAAGAGGGTGATTAATTCATTGTTGGTTGTAAAATAAGATGTAACCACTGGATAGAACACTATTCTATCTACTTTATAGAATGCATTGAGAAGTGTGAGAAGATAGCACTACTCCTGGAACAAGCAATAGATGAAGATGAAGATGATAAGAAGATTTTCCATGAAGAGATGGAGGAACCTAGGAGAAAAGAGGTTCTAAAGGCTGAATCAAAGATTGAAGATGAAGTTGCTAATAAAGGCAGCATTGGATCAAGTCATGAAGGGCTTGACACTAAAAAAGATTTGCAGGTAGGGGCAATGATATGTCCTTTGGCGATGAATGAGGAAGATCAGCATGATAGCATGGTTGTAGTGGAGGCCAAGATGACCGATGAGTTGTTGTTATGCCAAGGAGAAAGGCATGAGGAGGAAGACCATCAAGAGTTGGCAATAGGTGTGGAAGAACCTAATTGTGGGGTCATTAGTGTGGCTAAAGAGGCATCCATAAATGCTAGAGATAGTTTGGAGTGCCTAGAGGAGAGGCATGATGTGACAGATACATTGGTCTCTATGAAGAGAGACTCAAAACTTGAAGAAAATAAATAATGGAAGTTTGTAGAAGTAGTCTCATGGAGGGAGGCTCAAGAAGACATGAAGGATGAGGATTAGATTGTACTCTACATTTTTTCCATGGGAGGCAAACTAATAACAAGGCAGCAAGGTTGCATTTTGGATCATCCCTATGCAAGCATATTGCGGATCCTTGAATTTGATCTCTATAATACAAAGGTCAAGATCAAATGTTTATTTTCTGACATTCTTTTGTTGCGGGTTTCCAAGAGGACTTGGAAAAGTTTCAAAGTTTAGGAGTATGGTGTAGGAGCACCAAGGTCAAGGACAAGACCTAAGGAGTGTACTAGGGTCACTGATAGATCCTTGGGTGGATTTGAAGACAACATGGCCCTCTAGGGTCATTTGATGATATTTTAATGTTATTTGTAATGATTGAGAATCATTTGTAAAGGATCAAATTTGTAAGCCATAAATGGCATTTTGGGAGTTAGAGTGTACCTAGGAGTCACTTAGGGATCCTAGGTTTTGATGAAATGTTTAATGATCTGTAAAGGTCCTAATGAATGTAATATGGCCAATAAAGCCATTAAAATGGATGTAATGCACTTAAAGTGCCTAAAAATGTAATATTGTCCAAAATAGCAAAATAAGCCTAAAAGTCACATAAGAGGGTTTTAGAGTGGTTTAAGGTGTTTGGAGGATAGGATAGAGTCCTAAGAACCTTTAAAAGGTTAACAAATGCATAAGAGTGAAAGGTTTTTTAAGTTGACAACTAGGTTGTCAACTAGACAACAAAATAAACAATAAACTTAATTTGTAACAGTCATAAAACTAATTGTAACTGGATTCTGAGTAGTTGCAACCAGTTTGGGAGTCTTTTTATTGAATGTGTACATGATTTTTTATAGGGGAGAGGAGTCTTAGGAGTTTTGGAAGGAGTTGGTGATCAAAGGAACATATGTATTGAAGTTTTGGAACAATAAATAATAATTCCTTGCAAACAGTCACTTCTCTGCCTGTGAGGATACAATATGGTGTTTGTATTGTTAAACTCTTTATTTCAATGAAATATTGACTAGAAATGTATTAGATTGATGATATTATAAGTTTTTATTCATTTCATACAATTGTTACATTGTTTTGTTAACGTTTGAAGTAAAGAAAGACAAGTTTATTGCTGACTGTCCTAGCAGAGTGTTTGTGAAACCAGTCATTTGTTTTGAAGACACCATGAATGTGAAAGACTCCCCCACTTTCTATGCTTAATGTGACTTTTGTGGAGAGTCCAAAAAATGTATGATAAGTATCCATATGTGTTTGGTTTCATATGTATGCAAGGATTCTACAGGCTTACTTTCCTTAAACATTGGAAACTTGTACTTGGGAACCACTTATTTTATAGGATGATTTAGTGCTTCAAATGATGTTGGTCTAAAACTAGGAAAACAAGGAGTTGACTAAGCTTCTAGCTTTATATCTTGAACAATTAATAGCCTCATTTTCTCTTCTTTTGTATCCAACTCCCTTGCAAGAGATTCTTCATAGTGTTTACTTTGCAACTTCATCTCCTATCCAATTTAAACGTGTGCTCTTTCTAAACAACCTCAAGCTTATCTTGGAAGGACAATGACATATCTTTTATTCTCATGTTCTCAATATTATGAGGCTAACTACAAGAGAACATATGTTGGTTTGAGGAAAAATGGCCTTCCCAGAAATGCTTATGAGCACAAACAGGCTGCAAAAAAATTGAGGGGTGAGTGGGTGGTAAGAATATTGAGGTTTTTGGATACTCTTTGTGGTAAAGATATTTGGATCATTTTGGAAAAAATAATCAGTGTATTTTTTTAATATAGTTGGTAGGAAGATGCATGGGTAGCACTTTCTTCAAACCGAGAATGGTAAGACATGCTTCTATGAAAATTTGACACATTGAAACATTCAAAGAGATGGAAAAATAGAAAAATCAGATTTTCTTTGGAACATACTAGCACTTAAACTACTGAAACCAATATACTTGATCTTAGAGTCACTCGACATATTATTAATTTGGTTTCCTCAAAAAGGATGAACCTACTTCTATACACACCAAACAATAGGAACATATGGTTTGAAATGAACTAAAAATTAGTTCTTAGTCCCACCGAGCATACCAAAAATAATTATTACCAAATAATGCACCCTTTGTAAGCCTAGACTTAGCTTACTGGTGAAACATTAGATGACTTCTCAAAGCTTGTTCTTTGGTAAACTAAATTCAACCTCTAGAAGGGCTAGTTCCATTATTTGGAAAATATTTGAATGTATGATATAGGTGTATATTATGAATACTACATATCTCTTCTCACTTTAACTTTTTATGTATGAAGACAACAAGTGGTGTTGAACCTTCACTCTATAATACAATCTATTATCCCTCTTCCTCAAGTTAAGACATATGTCAATATTATTACCACCTAAATATCTACTTGTGATCTATCAAAACCTTAAACCTGAGGCTTTCATAGACACTTGGATATTGTTTGAAGGAATATTCCCTCCACGAGGTGTAAAAATGTCTTGAAGGATTTGAGGTTATCTTAGGCTTTATAATAACTATCTTAGTCACTTAACAAAGTAATACTTATTATCTTCTTTACACAAAAATACATTAAACTTCTTGTCAAGACTCTTAGAAAGACTTATGAACTAGACTAGTATTTTAATAACCAATAATCCATTTGAAAATCCCTTACAAATATATTGAGTCGGCTAGGACTCAATTTATCAACAAGTATCTTAGGGAATTCGTCAACTTAAGATTGATACATATCTCTAAAGTAATCCATGAAGTCTTCCTAAACAACATTCATACTTTGACATCTTTGATAGAAGAAGAGTCACATTTAGTATACATATTCATAATAACCAACTCTAAATGATGAAGAAGCAATGGCGTGACCAATTCCAAACATTTTAGGTCATCTATAAAATATTTTACCATAGAAGAAGATTATTTGACTTGAGGGAAAGTCAATTTTTTATCAAGGGGATGAGTTGGATAGAAAATAGATATAAGCATAGTCTAAAGAGATAAGGGTGTAAACTAGAATAAATATCATATGATAAAATAGATCTCATCTAAGGACTGCAAACCCCAATAGTAGATATAAGTATAGATAGGATACATAGTCACTAATTGACAATGTATGATATGATTATGTAACCATACAAATGTGAATAGCAGAAAAATAAACTATAAAAGAGATATCAAGAATATATATTAGTTATTGATATATGAATACAAAGTGATCTATTTATGTCCTAATATTGTGTAAAGTGTGTTTCCTTATGGTTAAATACTTAGAGTATATATTAATTATATACGATTTCTACCTTAACAAGAGTGAGTCTAGGGTTACATGCTACACTACCAAGAATCCTTTTGGAATAGAACTCTAGTATGTCTCCTTCAAATTTCTTGCTAACAAGAACCTCTTTCAAAGATCTACCTCTTAGGGAGAATTCCTTAAGGAATGATATTGATCCTTTTCCTAAAATGTTCCTCCTATATGAATATAATTTGAATCAAGGGGATAATATCATTGGTAATCATCCTAGTGATACCTCACCTTCTATTTATCTCAATAACCTTCCCTCTAGAGATGAAGCATTAGTCAGTTATGTTTATCCCTCTCCTAAAACATGTATCTCTCATAAGGATACCTTGGATCAAGATTATGGTACAATTAAGATCTCCTTTCAAGACCCTTTCATACCATACATGTTAATGATCTCCCATCTAGAGATGAAGTATTAAAAAATCATGCTTATCCATCTCCCAAAACTAAAACCATTCACAAGGATATTTTGATGCAAGAGGATGATATCACTAACAATATTTCCAATACTCTCTCCCCTAAAGATTAAGATTTAGTGGATAAAGAACCCAATAAAGATCAAGTCATTTGTGTTCATGTTTTGGGTCATGTGAAGCCTAAATTATTGTCCATCTTTGTCAAGATATCCCTGAACCTTAAAAAAAACTAGTAATTATTGTTAAACATAGAATGAATCAACAACCCAATTATCATACATTTTATCACACATATAACACTCAAAACAACAAGCAAGATTAAAATGTTCTTCCCACTTCTCAACCTTTTTTTACTCCACCCCCTAATCTTTTACAACATCTTGGAAAGGAGTATGATCTTGCTGAAAAAATTCATGATACTCTTGCTAAGATATCCCTTTGGGATTTGATTTAAACTTTACATACATACCATGGAATGCTTCAAGAGGTTTTAAAAAATATTCATGTCCCTCCTTTAGTGAAACCTAATGATGTAGCTACCTTATTAGAGTGTATGCATGCAACTAAGATCAATATTGTGTTTTCCCAACATGAGTTACCTTTTTTAGAAATTCATTACCAATATGAACCTCAAGTATGTTTTTGGTTCTTATCAAATTTGTGGCTTTGATAATGTTGGTAAACATCTATTACACAAAATTACATTGCCTAAATTTAAAGTAGGTATTATGATCTTACTTACCTATCCTATTAGAATGAATTCAAAACAACTGAGGGGGGGGGGGGTGAATCAGTTATCCTTAGGTCTAGATGTACAAACTTAAACTTTATACCACTTTGAACAACTCAGATCTGCTCGGTAACAATAGCATAAATCAACAACATACATATGCAGTTTTACTGTTCAAATGTAATTAGCTTGCAGAAACTTAATAGTAAAACACAACATAAACATTCACACAAGTTGACACCAGTATTTAACATGGAAACCCAATTTGGGAAAAACCACCAATAACATGCTATCAATTTTTCACTCTTCTAAAGTGAGCTTTGTTAGGAGCCAACCCTGTTAAAGGTTACAAAACACATTACTAAATGTGACCTAGTTTAAGGATCTAAACACCCTGTCAGGAGTGGCCTTGTTAGAGGACTTAGAACATTCCACCTGAATTTCACCTTGCTAAAAGGATTTATACAATGACTATTAGGTCAACCTAGTTAAAGGATTTTGAATGGTACAATGGTTAGAAAGTAATCAGCAGGTGTGATCTGATACATACAACTTAATTTACAAATCCAGATCCAATTCAACTCTAATGCTAATTCACTGAGTGGCCTCCATTCTCTTTTCAATCTTCAGATCTGCTTGGAAATCCATCAAGCAATCACTCTCATAGCTCTTTGCTTCTCTGCTAGATCATTCCAATCAGTCAATTAACTATGCAGTACTCTTGCATACACATCATCCTCATATATGAATAACCCTTGAGGTTATCTTATACCTCTTCATCTAGGATAGATAAATCTTTTACCGCTTAATCAAGATCGTAGATCTTAGGTTAAGTCAGATCCAACGAATCTTTCCATCTTTACATTTAATTTACTTATCCAAAGCAATCATTAATTAAATATTGGATCCATGCATTAATTATGCTTACTTGTGCATTTAAATAGTGTGGACCAATTGTTCTTATCCTCAATTAACTTTACATATCCCAATAAAATCAATTATGTAGGCTAGAGATCTCAAATCTCAATAATTACCAAAATATTGTTGCTCGGCCAACACTATGTTCTTCTTCTCGGTCATCATTAGTTTCCTTGGAAATTTACTCATGCTCGGTCATCACAGACTTCGCTTAGCATAAAATTTTCTCAGTAAACTATCATCAAAAGATAAACAACACATTACTTTGCCAATGTGCCAACTGATCAAGTACCCTTGTGATTTCCCATAACTCAACCATTTCACTTGGTCTTCTTGTTATCCTTTCTTTCAAATCTTCTTCATCAATAAATAGATATGGTACTCAAACAGATATCAATAGTCTCACCAGTTAAGGTTTGACATCAATGACAAAACAACAATTTTTTCCATTGTAGCTTTCCAAAATATCCATGTTATGTCCAATACTCTCACCTATAACCTTCTACTAGGTAGAACTTAGATTCATACTATGCGAGAAATCCCTTCTACTCTTCATCACAAACTCACATTTATCTATAATAACAAAATGTAAACCCTAGAAGGTGATAAATACTTAAACAATTGTTTACAAATTAAGCTAGGATCCAAATTCCATTTACACTCTTCCACTCCTTCAATTCAAATGGATACATAATTAATAGATAAAGATGCTCTTTCACATGAATAAGTGCTCTTAGAGGTGAATTTGGGGTCATTATAGTTTACACCATTATTTATACAAGAATTTAAGGCATTCTCTCTTGCATGTAGTCATTCATTGATGTACCCCCAAAGTGGCATTGTTTAATTGCATAGTTCCCATGGAGGCACAATTATCAAGCTTTGTTTTTGATCATCTAGTATAGTGTTTCTTGCTAGTGTAATCCTTATTGGCCACACCTAAGCAGGTGTTGTTTATTTTTGTTGATTGTGTCTTTGCAAAAGTTGGTAGCCCAGTATAGTGTGGCTTGTTAGAGTGATATTTTGTTTGCACCACATGAATCACCCAACATACAAAAAATCTTGTTTTATAGTGGAATTCATGTCTTCTTATCTTATTGATTATTGTACATTCTTGTTCTTTCTATAATTCCACTTGTGCTCTTGAAATATCATGTTGAAAATGATATTAGTGGTTGAAACATTTTGACATCAAGATCTCTTAAACTAGTTGAATTGGAACCCTTTTTTAGTAATAATGTTTTTTTCTTTATGTATATTTAAATATCTTTTGCATGGATATATGATCCTATATTTGGGGGCTTGTGCATCCCTCAAAATTAGCGGCATCCTATCCCTAGCTTGTCTTGTTATTGTATGTCCTTAAAATGCTTGTGAAATAGGGTAGGTGGTCTATTCATGCAAACTAGATGTCAAACCTACTCTTATTCCACTTGTTTCATTGGGGGGAATTGAAACTTGATGCAACCTCAAGCCAAGGAAGGTAGATAGAACTAAATGCAAAGTGTATTGTAATGATGCACTCCCCTTGATTAATTTATTGTTATGAATTTATTTTATGCAACAATATTAGGTAAAAGACATGAAATTGAACATTATTCAAAAAAATAGGGAGCTACAAGTTTTATAAAACAATATAGAGCATACATATGGAAAGAATATTTAGAGAGGAATATATCACTATTTTTTTTTTCAAAATGGTAGGACTAATTTTATATACACCATCATTATAGTAGAGTAAAAAATTATATCATTTGTGGATTTGAAACTAGAATTTCACTTTGATGCGTACCCTAAAAAATCTCCAAAACATTGTTAGACTAATTTTCTAATTGTGTACTATGTACAAAAGTTAGATGTGTCCCAATCCCTATTTAACAGAATTTTCTTGTCTTAGTCCATGTTTTCTAGATCTAAACCACTTCACCTCTATATCTATGAACCTTCATGTAGGAATAAAAATGGTGTTTGATGTTGTATAGGGGCTTGCTTTAGTCAAGCCCTAGGAGGATTCAACCTTCCCTACTACAATAATGTCTTAAATAAAAACACATATGAAGTAAGGAATGTTGAATCACAATGATATACCTTCTCCAATAAATTATCCTTCATGAAGGGTAATTGGTGCTAGGAATGAATCTCTTTCATGTCTTCACTCATGGAGTAAATATAAGAACTTGATCATGGATGCCTTATTCAATTCTAAACTTCTTCACTACTTGAATATCCTTTGGTGCCTTCAAAATGACCATATTTCTTGGTCAATACTTGATGAGAGAGATAACTCATGATGCATGGATATAAAAATAAGGAGGGGGGTATCCTTTTATACTAAACCTTAATCAAATGTGTAAAAAATACAAATTGGGTGGACATGGATAATATTTTTCCCCTCATTGAAATTTGACCATTGATATTAAAAAATGGGCCTTTTTTGATGGATAGTGGCACTTAGCACCATCTTATAGGAGGACTAGTGACATAGTCCATTGGTACTAGGGTGCACTAGGTTCTCTATTCTTGTCCTAGAGAGATGGATTAGAGGGCATGGAACCTTAAGAACAATATGCACATAAACTCAAGCCCTAAGATGAGCAAGATCAGTCAAATCAGGGGGCATAGAATCAAGAACATGAAAGTGAGGACTAAGAGACCATGTAAATGTATGAGGATACATTTTATGATACTAAATCTATTCATTTATACTTAATCATGAGTATTCAAGTGTATGTGCATACTCTTTTGAAGTGGAGGATAAATATAGTGTCATAAATTATATTTATTTAATGAGTCTAATATCAAACTCTCTTAGTACTCATTTTAGTTTCTCATTCCTCTAAGAACTTTTTAGACCAATTTTGTCTTTAAATTAAGAATATGAGTCACGTTCTATTTTAAATCTCAATATATTCCTCTTTGGGCACTTATTTTAAGTGTGACCTTTTTCTTGTATCATTTTAATTTTATATGGGTCATATCCTATTGTAAATTTCAATGCAATTAAAACCCCACTTCAATTTTTTCAACACCATATCGAATTCAAAATTTGATATTAAGGCCCTATTATCTCTCTTCCCTTACAATTTTGGCCAATTTTATCAGGACACCGTTCAAAATTTGGAAAAGTTTGACCACTTTTTTTATCTAAAATTAAGGGAAGATAATTTCTAGGCCTTGGGATTACCAGATCTAGCCTTAATATGGGAGTATGACCATTGTAGGTCATCCTTAATGTAAAAATACCTTGAGGACCATATATAAGGAAACTATCATAGTTCATTTCATACCATACATTCACATTTGAATCTGTCATCCACATGAAAAAATATTATTCTCAAGAGTAGATCTAATTGGAGGAGCATGAAGCTATAACAAGGCATCTTAAATTATGATTTTATGGTGGATTTTGTGATCATTCATCATATTACATTGTCAGTCAAATGGTGTAATCATTTTAATTCAAGAATTTCCTTTATATTTTTTTTTCCTTTTCATCAGTATTTTTTTAAGGTTGATTCCAAACCCAAGGCCTAAGTAAGGAAATCCCCTATGCAATACAAACATTATTTTCTTTCCATTTGTGGAGATACAGGTCCAGGAAAATGTTTTAGAATTAGTTTGGCGGTGAAAGATCCTATTGAAGATACAACTATCAGTAATTTGACATTATTCATTAGAGGGACTAGGGAACCTAGCACTATAATCCCATAGGACAATGACGCCTAGCACTGGAGTCATACTAATATAGCCTAAAAGTTCATATATATAGAGATAGTTTGGGGTTTCCTAAGAATAGTTTGAATTCTATTTTTAACCTATCCTATTCCTAGAGGACTATGGTTCATAGTTATAGTGTCTAGCCATTTTGAACTTATAATTCATGCATAGTTTCCTCTCTATACCCATTTCTAGTTCTATACATCATAGTTGATTATCATATATGTATTTTTTAATTTGGGTTAATTATTTCCAATTTTTTTATTTTTAGCCTAGTCCTCGCATTGTCACTTTCCAATTACATCCAAATGAATTCAAACACACAACAAAAGAGAAAAAACAACCTTTAAACTATGCTCTTTCAATGGTTTTTAGTTGGGCCTATTTGTTTCTCTCTAGTGTGCTTTATGAGATGTGGTTTGATTTCTAGATTGTATTCCAAGTTTGAATCTATTTTCCCTACATTACAAAAACTTTTTTAAGCTAACACTATACACTCTAATAGGTTCAATCTTGAGCCATGATCTATTCTTGAACTTGTACAAGAGAATAGAAAAGGGTTTTGGGGATATATAGAGATTTGCCTCAGTCAATCCCCCCTCTTTGTAATCTTCACCTCCATGAATAGAAAATTATGAATCTGAAAACTATTGTGTATACTCAGAGTCTTAATTATATCTAAGATTAAGATGAGCTAAAAAATATTTACATTAATGAGAGTCCCATTGAAGTGTGTTAGAGTGAACTATAGATGAGATGAAAAAAGGTGATGCATACATTAACTCAAGAACATATTAATCACATAGATCTATAATGAACTCAAATCTAAATCTGACCAATAGAACATTAGAATGACGTGAAATCCTATGCAATCACTTAAGGAGAGGTATAATCCAATTATCACTCAATAAAGTGTTGCAATTGATCCAAGGCCTCATTAAAACTCCTAACTTTAAATGACTAAGAATTGGAGAGGAAAAAGTATAGTGGAATTTCCCTATTGAGGAGGAAGGGTTATACTCCTTAGAGGTAGAGAAATATGGAGTAGAGAAACACACATTGTCAAACCAAGAGAAAAAAAGGAGTGAAGCCTGCACACTCCTTTGTAGTAGGTAAACCAGGAATAAGGAAGAAAAGGAAAAAATACAACTCTAGATTATGGAGACAAGAATAAATCAGGAAGGAAGTCTCTCCACAAGAAGTAAACGA
The DNA here is from genome assembly GCA_018584345.1 of Thuja plicata. Lineage (NCBI taxonomy): Eukaryota > Viridiplantae > Streptophyta > Pinopsida > Cupressales > Cupressaceae > Thuja > Thuja plicata. The sequence continues at coordinate 6,171,362 of MU227200.1, read as the reverse complement.
TACATGGTAATACAGAGGATTAGGTTAAAATTATTAGAATTTTGAGATCAGGGAAGGGAATCACCCTTCCCAAGAGCCATGAGGCTAATATTGTAGAATGTTAAGGGCATAAATGCATCTAACAAGGCAACTAAAGAGAGTATAGGTGGATTTTTTAATGCTATAAGAAACTAAATTCAATACTAAAGAGAGTGAAAAAAATTAAGAAAGAACTCAAGATTTAGTAGGGGGAGTGGATACATTATGAAGGAGCTTGGAGAGGTTTGAAAACATTGTGGAGACTCCAACTTGTACTAGTTGTAAATATTTTTGGAGGTAAAAAATGGTTGAGCTACATAGTTAGAATCTTGACCTCAAACCTTCAATGGGATGACTACTTGCATTGGTAAGAGGGATACTTGGTCAGAATAGATATTTCACTTACTCTAGGCCCCAATATTTTTACTTAATTGATGGATACTTTAATGCAATCTTGCATATCCTGGACAAAAAGGAGGTGTTCTTAAACATATTTTGAGGCTTGAGCTAAGAGAATCATGTTGATCTAAATTCTATTTTCCAATGGTTTTTTCTTTGACTAACATATTATTGGGATTTAGCTATATTGAAAAGGTGTTAGACACGTTCTTCTAGAAATGAGATCTAAGATAATTACCTATCATAATGGAGACAAAAATTTATCCTTAGTTGGGTTCAAACTACTTCCCAATCTAATCAATAATCTTAGGATAGAAAAAACCTTATAGATGCCAATTAAGTTTGAAAACATGTGGATGAAACACCCAAATTTATTTGGGTTTTTTGAGAAATAGTGGAAAGAATAGGCACAAAGATATTATAATTAGTAATAAAACTCAATTTTATCAAACATCAACTTAAGGTTTGGAATAGACAATAATTCAAGAATATCTTTGAATTTACAATCATCATTGAGGAAGAAGTGGAGAGCATTAACAAATAAATTTTGATAGCAAGGATGAATAAACAATGGTTTTTGAAAGATAAGATTTATTTTGGGAGAATGTTAGGAAAATCTACCAGGGGAGGAAATTTTGGAGACAAAAATATATGGAAATGTGGCTAAAATATAAATAAAAGAATAAAATATTCATTTGTAATGACACCAAGACAAGGAGTATAGCTAACAAGGTTTATAAATTAAAAAGGAGGGATGACTTGTTGATTGTGGATGTGAATAAAATAAAATAAAAACCATAAAAAATTTCAAATAATTGCTAAATATTGGAACGAGTATAATTGGAATGTTCAAAGAAAGATTTTAGAGAATATTTTAAAGATTGTATCGGAGGAACAAAATATGATGTTGAGGGCTAGCTTCACCGAGGAAGAGATTAGAACAACCTTATTTCAGATGCATCCTGATAAGGCTTCAACCCCTAATGGATTTCCTATTTCCTTGTTTCAAGAATGTTGGGGCATCGTAGGTAGGGATGTTTTTGAATCAACTGAGGATTCAAGAAGCTCAAGTAAGATCTTATCAAAACTCAGAAACACTTTTGTTTCCCTTGTCCTAAAGAAAGATCATGCTATTTCATTACAAGATTTGAGACCCATATCTCTTTGCAATATTTTGTATAAAATTCTAATGAAGGCAGTAGTAAATTGGCTCAAGAAGATATTTACAAGGATCATTTAAAAAGACCAAATAGGTTTTTTTATAGGTAGGTCCATATTAGATGGTGTAATTACAACTCAAGATATGATTTTTTCTTTACACACACACACACACATATATATATATATATATATATGTATATACAT
>MU227200.1:6143521-6168295 GCA_018584345.1 Thuja plicata | reverse complement strand
ATACATACATACATACATACATATATATATATATATATATATATATATATATGGCAATGTTGATAAAACTAGACATAAAGAAGGTAGACGATCGAGTAGGCTGGAGATTTATGAAGAAAACTTCGGAGGATTTTGGATTCTCTAAGGAATGGCTTAACTAAACCTTTGGATTGCAAGTCCTAGGTACTTATTTATAAAAAAAATATCTAGAGTGGTTTTTTGCAACATTGAAATTCATGAGACAAGGTGATCCATTATCACCCTTCCTTTTCATTACCATGGAAGAATTCTTAGGGATTACTTGTAGCTAAGCTAGATTTAGGGGAAAATATTGAAGGAATGAAGCAACTAGATACATCCATCCCATCTCTCATCAATAATTTATTTTTGACACTCTCCTCTTTGGGGTTGCAGAGACAAGAGGTAAGGTTTTTAAAGATGTTTTAGACTAGTACACGACTACCTTTGGTTAGGAAGTAGGGGAAAATAAATCAGAAATTCTTTTTCTCCCTATACAAATGCAATTAAGAGGAAATAACATTTCAGAGTCTTGGACTTCAAAAAGGGTCTTTTAACTTTCTCAAATTTGGGTCTTCCTTTGGATAAAGGGACAACAAAAAAAAATTGTGGGAAAATTACTTTGAGAAAATCTCTAATAAAGCAACGTCATGGAAATGGGGATGGTTATCTAGGGCTATTATAATCATGAAGCTAAGGGATATAGTATTTTTTGAGCCCATATATTTAATATCTTTCCTTTCATTATCAGTATGAGCTTAACACAAGATGAATAAAAAAAGTAGGAACATGTTTTGGTGAGGTAATGCAAAAAGGGACAAGGTGGTATTGATATTTTGAAATAAAACATGAAAATCAAAAGCCTTAAGGGGAGTTGGTATAACATATCTTAAGCTTTAGAACAAGGAATTTAGAGCCAAGATTCTATTAAGGATGTTTAAGGGGCACCAAATTTAACATAAATACATGGAAGATGAGGAATATTCCAAACTTATAGCCACCTCTAATGCTCCACATAGATCTAGGGTGTGGATTTCATGCAAGAGTGCATCCCCTAGTCTTTGACTACCAACCTTGTTTTGGGAGGATTCATGGTATGAATGTGTCTACAATATGAAAAAGGATAGATGGGGTGAATTAGATAGTTAATACACATTTTCCTAATGCACACATAGAAGGAGGGTGACCCAATAGGCTTAAGTAGGACTTAAGAACTAAGTAAGTGCAATGATCCTTTGTGATAAGTGTACTGGGATAAGTTGGATTTGAGGGGATATAAAAGGGTGATGCAAGATAGAAGGATAAATATGCAAAAATGACAATCTATAGAAAACATAGATTGACAAAAAGTAGATAGGAAAACTAGCATGTCGTTTGAATCTAAAGCTAATTTATAGGTTATAGATCACTCTAGAAATTTTGTACCCAAGTATAGATCGCTTGGCTCATTGTATACCCTATACTTTTGTCTAAAACTGTTGGAATAATGGAATGATGTGTATAGAGAGGGGAGGGGTGAATCAGTACCCTTAAAATGTTTTATCAATTAACCTTAATCCTTTAGTAATCAATTCATTTCATTGTCGACCATATGTGTTATTCTATCTTTGTGTATGTAATATCAAATCATAAACTTATTTTTCATGTAAACATTCATGAAATGTAATGACACATGACACAAGATTTGGTAATGCAAAAAATCAATGTTAGAAGGTAAAAACTGTGGTGGGGTTGAAACCCACAAAACGTCACAAACTGCAGAATGGAAGGGGTTGGTTAAGGCTTACAAGTTTGATCACTTCTGATGATCTTACCCTATTAGGAGTAACATTTTTAGACTAGTTAAGGTCTACTCTATTAAGAGCTTTAGCAACAATGTTTAGTGTGAACTTAGTTAAGAGATTTACAAAAGGATTGTTAAATGCACCTTCTTAAAGGATTTCTTCTATTTGATACACTTGTTAGAATGTAGTCAAAAATACTTGTTGACCTAATGGTGTGAAATCCCAAATTTTTGAATTACAGATCCTTTAAGTACACATGAATATGTATCACCTATAGTGATTGATTAATACCTCTATTCTACTCGGTAGCCTTGAATCTCATTCTTTATAACTGATTTCATCTTTTGTTGTCCTTCTACATAAAAATCTATATCCGATCCATAGATGTCTCTATGGCTACAATTATCATCACATCCACTTGTTCTGATTGATTACACATCTATTTATACAATGAATTTACCTAAATAGGTTTCACGCTTTACAATGTTAACTCTATGATCAAAGGTTTACAACTTGACCTTGATCTCCTAGTTTGCATGTTTTCAATTAGTTAGACTGATTAAAACAATTACATATGCTTTACTTGTCCCTAAAGAAATGGTTTTAAAGATAATATTTAAAGCTAAATATAAAACTTAAGTGTTTTATCTGACATGTAAATCAGATCCACATTTCTCAGAATAAAGTTGTCTCTCGGTAGACTGGTGCTTGGATTGCTCTATATTCTTTGGTGTCGGTGTTTATTGTGATCTTGTCTATCAAGTTCCTCTCTGAACTTGTCTCTCAGGTTCCTCAGTGAACTTGTCTCTTGGTTTACACTGTTAGTTTCTCTATCAGGTTACTCTATAGGTTGTGTTGTCAGTTTAAATTGTAACTTGTTCTGTCGGTGATAGTGCACTTAGCATTTTCGGTGACCTCTGTAAATTGTCGTGTCAGGTTGCACTATAACCTGTCTTTCAGTGATCATGTTACCGATGGTTTAAAAACTATTTTCTTTGTATACTAATGGCAAAATATGATCATCAATCTCCCCCTTTGGCATTAGTATCAAAAACTGATATGTGCAAAACTAAAATGTTTAGTATATACACCATGTGTTTTACCTTGTCAATATGACTCCCCCTATGTGCATGCCACAATTTAGTATATGTACATGTATATACACTTACCTTTATACATATATTTCCCCCTTTCACCTTATCACACCAAATCATTTCCCCTTGTATCATATCATATCAATTCCCCCTTTTTTTTAAAATAATGACAAAGGTGTCATACTTAGAGTTTGTCAAAAATGTGGGAATGGGATATTTGAATGTCCTCCATTTGTTTCTCCCATTGTTATTTTAGGTGGTCAAGGGTCATGATCTCCAATGTGATCCTTGCATGCATATCATATATGCTTTCTATTACAGACATTTCTAGGGTGACAATCAATTGTCTTGCCGAAGTCATATGTTGTTGCAGTAATGTAAGATTCAGTAGGAGTAGATCCTAGAGCTTGGTTACCTCATCTCTGAATTTGGATTCTACCTCTAGAATCTCAAGTCTCAAGATTTTTTTCTTCCATAATCTTGTCATAATGCAACTTAAATGCATTTTCATTGGTTGTGAGACCTTGTGCACTAGCATTAAGATCTGCATCTATGTTTGCAATATTTTCACTATTCTCCTTAGTGAATTGCTCTATGGTGCATAACTTTTGAACTAAGGTTATAACTTCTGAAATAATTGGTTCTAATGTATTGACCAGTTCAAATAGTTTTACCTTGTTCTGTGCCACTTCTTGGCTGATTTTCTCTGTTAACGTGTATTGGTACTTCTATTCTGCATGTTTTTCTATTGCCTTCTTTGCATCTACATTCTTTGATGTGATGGCTTTGGTAAGAATTGCTAATTGATCAAGAATAGGTGCACTATGATCAATGTCGATATCAAGTATAATCTGAAATAGTATATCCTTTGTAGTCTCTAGTACCTATGTGTCCTTGGTCTCCTTTTTGAGATTATCTTGGATAGATTTCTTTTTACAAATTTCTGCATACTTTTTAAGTGACTCTGGATCCAATGTGTTATGCCCTGCATACCTATCCCTACATTTTGTGAGCAAAATGTTTGATCCCCTTTTTTTCTTTGGCTTTTGCCTTGCTTTCCTTTTTTTTTCTCTTGTTTCTTCTCCGGGTTTTCCCTCCTGTGAGGTTTGTTTTCTTTTGTTTTTGTCTTTCGTGTCTCTGGGACCCAGTCCCAGAGTTGGTTGTTTCTTTTCTAGAGCTGGATTCTGGACTCTGGGATTCTCTGGCACGATGTCTTCTTTTCATAAGAAGGCATGGTTGCACAGAATCCATGGGCCCAGAGTCCAGAGGTTTGGTTGTTCTAGAGTTTTTGGAGAAAAGGGTAACTTACTTTTACCATGAGTATAAATAGAAATTACATGTCACTTTCATAGTTACCGTGATTAAAACACTTGTTCTTAGAGTGATTAAATGATGATTAAACTGTGATTACCCTGTGCTTAGTGTGTTGTTACCCGTTGCTTCGAGGTGCTTGTTTGTGGTCATTTGAAGGTAGAGCTCATTACATGAGTTCTCCTGGTGTTCTCTTCCCCCACTCTTCTGTGAATTTCTAGGTAGGTTCTTTGGTTCTTTGCCATTTTTGTGTTTTTCTTGTTGTTTTTGTTTTGTTCTCTAGTTCTATTTTTGTTTTGCTTCATTTTGCTTTTGTCCTGTTGGTTTTGTTTGTTTGGTCTGCCTCCCGTTGGTGGGTTGGCACCACCAGAGGGTTGTCCACCCTCTGCATGGTCATAGATTAATGTAAATAGTGTATAGTGCCTCGGGATAGTTCATGTATCCCTGTAAATATTTGTAAATAATGTATATTTTTTGTATATCTATTTCAACCCTCACCCCTTTGTATTTTTATGCATGTATATATTCTATATATCCTTCCAAGCTCACAAGTTCCTCGCACTCTGTCCTGTGTTCTCACCCCATGAGACTGAGCTCATTGAGACGGAGTCACCATGGTCTAAACTTGGCACCTTGATGGTTCAAGCCACGGTGGCTTTCTCTCTCCTCTGTCTTGTCACATTGATGGCAGGATTAATTTCCCACAAGTGAGCATTCAAATATGTCCTATCTAGCATTCATTTTTCCTCATGTTGCCACTTGTCTTAATTAATACTTTCAATGCCTTTACAGTGCCTGCCATGTGAACACGTACCAACCCACATCAGCCAAATTAGGTTTCCCATCAATCACATTGGCATGACAATGGCCATTTTGTCCAGACTCCAGGCCTCTGTTGCCCATTGTCTTGTATTTCCTCTTGTTAGTAGATCCCGACACCCCGAGATTTAACTCACATTTATTTCAATTATTATGGGATTATTTTGATGAACGTAACATTTGTTGGATAGGTACAGTAGGGTGGTGATGTTCTAAAACTTTAGTGTTCTTTATGTATGTATCATGTTCTAATAGTTTTCTGGTCTTACAGGTTGCAGATAGGTTGATCAAAGATGTCTGATGTTATTGCCCCTCCTGATAGTCTGGAACTACCTACCACTTCCACCCGGGAAGCTACAAAGTCCAAAATGGAGAGAATATTAGAAAAACTACCTTTAACCTCCAAATATCCAAAGGAGAGAGCTATTGTGGGGTCCATGGTGGACTCCAAATTCTAGGAGATAACCGATATGAACCTTGGAACTTGGGCCAAATTGCAAGGTTTGATCCAGACCATTTATAGGTTAAAGGTCGAAGGAGACAAAATGGCCACTTGCTTGGCCGCCTCTGGCATCATAAAGGCTGAAAAATTTTCATGTTTGGTGTAGTCATCGGAATTAAAATGGTAGCTGGAAATACTATACAATGCACCTACTCACATAGTTCTTCTTCTAGAACCCCCGCCGCTCCAATACCCCACCACAATCATCACCTTGGACGCTCCAACTTTTGCTTCCAGGTTGGGGATTCCTTAGTTCAAGGGGTCCACTATCGTCAGCAAGGTCGACTCACTAAATGAATTTGATGAGGCCGAAGGCATTTCCTGGCAACACCTCAATAGTGAGTGGCTGAAGTCTCCAAAGCGAGACCACAAAAGAATGAAGTTGGAAATTCCCCGCAGGGATTTCAAATAGCCCATCCAGGCGGGTATAATCTTCTTATGTAGGGTTTTTGGATAGCCCCATGCCTGTGAATTCTCAGTGTGGATGTACTATTTTCTATACTGCATCACTACCCACAACCAGATCTTCAACTGGGCAGCTATTATACCTAATCACGTACATACACAAATAAGGACTATCGCCCAGGCCTCTCAGTTTTATATGACTTCATATGTGTTGTGGGTGTTAGCACAATAAAGGTCAACTTTTCCAGGTTTGGGAATGGTTGGAGAACTCAGAAATGGTCCTGAGTAGGTCACACCATGGGATCATTATCCCCATTTACAGTGGGAGCTCAGTTTCCTAAACTTTTGTTGGGTAAATGATGTGTTCATTTACCACAATATCTTAACCCTTACTCGGGATTCTGGGTACCACCTCTCATAGGCGGTGATGACTCTGGTCAGCTTCTACGGCTAGTATTTTATTTAGTTCTAGCATCACACCTACATTAGGGTGATAGGATTCAATGGGAAGCCCTATCTTCTTCCTCAGTATTACGGGGACAAGATCATTCTTTTAGACTTTTGCAAGAAGATCCTAGATCTATACACCTTCTTCACATTGAAGAAGGTCATCAATGTTCCATTCCCATTCTCTTGTGGGGATTATATATGCATCCTCGTCATAGCCTAGGAGGCAAACAATGAATTGAAGAGCTTGGGGTTGGTGGAACTCCACCTTGCCTAAAAAAATTATCATCCCCGTGGCAAGATTTCCATAGCACTACCTCAAGTGTCTGAACCACATGAAGAGAACATTGAAGACTTCTGGGCAGACTACCAGGACAGTTTTGATCTCTGGGCCTGACAGAATACAAGGATGAGCAAATGGCTCATGAAAATGTTGGACCTTTGGACCTTCCTGAAGGGATTTAAAGATGATGGGCCACTGGAAGATCCAGCATACAAAGGACAAGGGCTAGATAAACAAGATCTTCCTCTGGTGGATCGATCCATCTCGGAGGACCTAACAATTGAAGGGGTATGCCACCCCATTTTAGAGGCAAGTCACCAGTACTTTGCCCAGGTGTGTCCCAAAAGTACCAAAAAAAAATCAATGGCCAAGAAGACCATTCCCTCTTCAGCTGGCGCTGGACCTTCTTCGTCTATTGTGGCTGCTGAAGCAAGCACAAGTAGAGGGAAAGAGAAAGAGGGTGCCCCGATTCCCAAGGAACCTCCCCAGATCCCCACCCTTCTGATGGCTCAACTACATCAAAAAATGGAGTCGACAAAGCTAACCAATCAATAACTAAGCATGCAAGTATCCGTCGGTCTCCCTATAGCTCCAATGGCATCTTCTCACCCAGTGGAATCCCCGTCGTTGGCAGCCATGATGAGAAAACAGACTTTCACTGAGGCAGAGTCTACTAGAATTCTAGATACTAGGGCTTCACTTACAAGGGAGAAGAAGAAGGTGACACCTACACCTAGCATAGCCACCAGACCTGGTATGCTATAAATTCCCCTAGTAGATGTATGTTTGGACTCTCCCAAACTCAAAGATATCTCAGACTCCTCGCCCCTACATGAGGATTTTGACAACACCTTCTCGGTGGAGGAGCTCCTAGAGATTCAGCATGGTATGGGTCATGTGGTGGAGGAGATTGTGGCTCAGGACAAAGAAGAGGCCCCCATAGAGAAATAAATCCCAGAAAAGAAAGATACATCTGATCAGGAGGCTCGAGAAGAAATGCAAGCGGGACCTGAGAAAGAAAGAGTACCAGTCCAAGAGACCGAAGATTCACCAAGGAAGCACATAGATGACAAATTGAGGGTTGGGAAACCCAGATCCATAGGAACAATCGTACCCCTGACTGTCACACTCCAAATGCCTTTGGTAACTTTGGGTGACCAAGTGCCCTAGAGCACTTTCAGTGAGGTCGTAATGGCGGTCGCCTTGCTAAATTTTTGCCAGAGACCTAGCCCACCTCTGGAGGATGTCCAAGTGGAAGAAAATGTCCTAATAGAAGAGGCTAATGTGGCCCAAGAGTAGCAACAACAAATAGACCAGGAGGTCCTAGATAAAGAAAATGAAGAAACAGCTGGCACCAGGAGGGATGAAGTCCCTAAAAATATAGAAGAGATTGAGGTTGAAGAGATGGCTCTGGATAGTGCAACAAAAGATGCCAGTATGGAAAAAAACATTGAGGGTTCCAAAGGATAGGAAACTTAAAAGGAACAAGAACAGGAGGAACTGGAACAAGAGGTGGATAAAGAGCCTGAAGATAATGTGCATTCCAGGAACGCACCATCGGATTCCAAAAGGAATCGTGATGAACAGGTCTTGATAATGAAGCTACCCCAGCTGCCCCAATGGCTAGTGGAATCCAAGAAGAGGAAAGCCCTAGTGGTGGCCACAACCACTCCACTCTCATTTTTGAAAATAATGGACACAAATACAGAGGCTAAGAAGCCCAAGAAAGCACAGGCAGTCCATACTCTCTGGACTGGTCCCACTGGTATTACAGTTGTGACTATCGCAACACCCCCTCTTGATGCAGATGCAGTGACCATAAGGCCTAAAGAATATAGCACAGCAGAGGTAGCATTAGGGAGGAGGGATAAGCAAGGAAAATTGGACTTGCTGAAAGAAGCCACCAAGGCAATAGAGGCTAGATACCTCAAATAGGGCTAGAAGCTGCAAGAGGAAAGAGAAACAAATACCAATCTCCTCACGCTTCTAGTAGAACTAACATAGCCTTTAGTCAAGGTCTACCCTGGAACCCCTTCCTCCAGATTATGGCTTCCATAGGGTGATGTGGACTCTCTGCAGATCATGAAAATAAAAGCACAAGCTATGGATGGGTGGGCCGCCAAGTAGATGACCGCAATGAGACAATTTTTTGTGGTGTCCCTCCTAGACCTTTACTGGGTTAGTTCTCTCCTTAACTAGGAAAAAGGCTCCACTATCATATGGGAGCAAGATCTAGCCAAGTATGAAAAATGGAAGGTCAGGCTAGAAGATATCTACAACATTGGTGAAGAAGTCACCACAGAGTCCAGAACCAGGCCCAGTACTCCAGACTTGTCCTCAAGATTGAGGTGTACAAGGAACTGGTTAAGGCCTTGAAAGAAAAGGTGACAGTAGCCCAATATCCCTTGGGCTTATTTAAAACATTCATGGCTGGGGTATTTCAAGTTGATCCCTTCACCACCAGAACATGTACTCTAGAGGACTATGTCTTCAGCAATTTTGATGAATGAATGGAGTCCTTGTATCTGCCTACCAAAGATTTTGACCAGGGTAGGCTATCTAGGTTGTCTAAAACAATGATCCGATCACATGATGCCATCAAGATGGTGGATGAATTTTGGAATGGGGCCAAAGAAGTTGAGGAAGTAGTGGACGTTGTTCATAGCCAGTGGGATAGCATCAAAGATGTAGATGAAGAAAGCATAGGCCAAGTATTGGAAGCTTGGGAAAAATCATAAGGAGCAACAAGGACCTTTCAATTCCAGAGATGTTTAGTAGAAGATGTGTTTTTGTATTCATTCATTCTTTTGGAATGCGGGTTCCTAGATCTCAGAATTCTGGATCCTACATTTTTGTATTCTTTAAAGTGACCCATGTCCCAGTTCCCAAGGCCAACCAGTCACTTTCAAGGTAGTTAATAAAGGTTGTCAAAGGGTAGGTAACCGCAACAAGGCACGTCGGCTTGACTAAAGGTTTTATAATAGATGGTCTTCCCGAGGCGCCACTTCAACATTACACCTAGTGCATTGGAGACAAGGTGCCGCTTTCCCATTTATGAGGCATGTAGACTCAATCCTCAGGGGATTGGATTTATTCTCTCTCATCCCAGCTCTCTTCTCAAGGCCAATTCTTCCACTCCACTTTTATTGTCTTATTCTTCTAACATGTCAGACCTTCTCCATCTTGAGGTCTTTTGTAGCGTAGTTCAGGTAGTACCGGCCACCAAAAAAATACTATTATATTGTGAAGTGTAAAATAAGTTTGGTTAGTTTTTAGGTCAAATGATGTGTATAAATAATAAGTCCGACCTCATTCCAAGGGTCAGTGAAATTGATGATTTTGCAATCCATAGTTAATAGTAATTTGGTTTTCTCAGTTCTTAGTTGCAGAGCTCAATGCTCCATAGTTTCTAAGCTTTTAGTAGTTAAATGCTCCCTTAGAGCCACCATTGTACCATGCACCAGTGCTTGCTAGAAAATATGTTAATGAAGAAGGAAGAGTTCTCTCGATGATGTTGTTAGAATTTTATCTTCTAGTTTAACAGTATTTTATGATTTGTGTTCTTCATGTCCTTTGCTCTAATACTTAAACTAGATTAACGACCTCCTTTCCTTTGCTACTAATGAAATATGAACTGATGGTTGTATATTTCTTTAGTATTTAGTGTAGCATGATAGAGCATTGTTGATATTTTGAATGTTTAGCATAACTATAGGTAGATGAAATCTCACTAACTCTATAGTATCTTTTTGAAGTTTATTTGTAAAATTAATGTGTGCTTGTAGGAAACCCCACTTACTTGAATCCCTAGAGAAGATGAGTTGAAGATAACCAGCTATCCCCCTCAAAAAAAATTGTCACATCTCCCAACTGAGCCCCACATTGTTGAGACTTGACCCTCGTGTGCTTGGAGGCCCAGGGAATCTCATTTCCCTTGACAACCTTTGCCAGCAAAGTTGGCCGATACCCCAGTACCCGGTGACAACTTACCTTTATTGGCGGACCCGGTCACAAAGTCCCGTCAACAAAAACTGGCGCTAGAAGGAGGGAATGAACTCAACCCCCCTTGAGGATTCAGATTTTACACCGCCTGAGGTTTTCCCAAGCCATAGTTTTAGGAGTCAAAACTTCAGTGGGATTGGATCATTCTCACCAGAAAGATTTGAAAGACTCCTTAGATCAGCTCCCAACCCTGAAAGATTTGTTGAACTCGAGCCTCCTGCTCGAAAGAAATGGACCTCAAAAGCCAAATCAGCCACCATTGTTTGGGGATCTAGCATAACACAAAATACCTAAGTCCCCTAGGTGATCCTAGGAACTAGTGCGCAACCCAGTCAAAATCTGACTCCCCCAATGGCTGCATATTTTGGAAATACCAGGTCCCTGATGGGAACTTTTTTGGGTGCAACCAACGATTTACCTTCACACACAGAAAATTTTTGTCCCCGATATGAGCACTTAGGTTCACAAACCACAAAAGAGCATCTACAGGAATACAAAGATGCCATGAAACAACATTGGATCTAACATCAAGACGTTGTGACCTAGATGTTCCCTCTATCCCTAGGACAAAATGAGTTGAACTGGTACCTTAATCTTCCTGCCAACTCCATTAACAATTGGAAAGACATGAAGGATGCCTTCCTAGCTTCCTTTCACATACACATGGACCCAGTGTGGTCTCATAGCCAGTTCATTTCTATCAGGAAGGAACCGAATGAACCCCTTGCAGCATTCAACCACCGATTCCAACATGCCTTGAAGCGGTGCATAGGTCCCTTCATCCCATCTGTAGAAGTGACTATCTAGACCTATCTCATTGTGATGGACCCCTTCATTTCCACTCTCCTTTGGAGAACTAGCACCCCAGGAAATTGAGACACTTTGGCGAAGGTTTACAACCTAGCATTAGAGCTATCCCGTGGCCTCAACAAATCCCTGGGCAGGATTGGGTAGAGCATGCCCTTCAACATGATCCCCAATGGAACTTCTTATGCTAGGGGATATAACCTCAATCAAGAAATGGGTGCCCCAGTGATGGCCATGAATCCCCAGCCACCGCCAATAGACCAGCAGACCCGGTACGTATATCCGTCACAAACCTAGACAATACTACGTCTGGAATATTTTCCTTGGAACCAGCTGTAGCAAGTGCAGCAACCACAGACACAACCTCTCATAGTTCCTTTCTTCCAGTTGTCCATGGTTGGAGGATTGCCACCCTTGACTCTAGTGAATGTTGTTGCTTTCCCAGGGAACCAGCAATAACAACCGTCACACTATGACACAAACACCTAGTTGACCGTCGAGGTTGAATCCCTCTAGCGAATGTTGTCCACACTGACTATGGATATGGGTCAACTGAAAGCAGGGTCCTATGCACCCCAGAGTTCTAATTCCTAGAGAGGGAATATTTTCTCTAGCCAGCAAAACAACAATGTGGGAGGAAGAAATTTCAATAATGGGCCTCAGCCCAACCAACAGCAATAGAATAACAACACCAATATCAGAGGTCCCCCTCCAAACCAAAATGCCAATTAGAGTGGTGCTAGACCATCCCATTTCATGCCAATCACAAACTTCCATCCCATGACCAATTGGCATAGATTGCATGACACAGGCTCCCACAATGAGGTAAATTGTGCCACACTACAGAAAGTCATCATGATTTCCCAGTTGGACAGACAACAAGCATCTGATCCTACTCCCCCAGAGTCTCCTATACAAGTGCCCACTCATGGTGCATTCACCTGTGAAACTATCTTCTTTGGAAAAGACAGAGAAGACGAAGAAGAGTCTGAACTACAGGGATTCTTTAATGAGTCAATTTCGGCCTTTGAGGCCAATTCCTTCACCAACCCAAGGACTCCCTACAACACTCAGAGTCAGGATGGTAAAGGACCAATTTACACACCCACACCTCCTAAGGAAACTCCTCCCCGGGACAATACAATCGATCGATATGTCCCTCCAAAAGGTGCTAGCTCTAACTAAGCAAAGGACCCAGCTGAGGGAAGCCACCAATTCCTGGGAGGAAGGTTTGATATCACGAAGGTGTTAGAACAAAACACCACCTCCATGACCTTGATGGAGGTTTTGCTAAACTATCCTGAGTAAAAGAAGTCTCTTCTAAATCTCTTGGGAAACCTGAAAGTTGTCATTCGCCCACCCAAGACTGTCTCTTTTGAGGACGCCAACGCGGCCGTCTTTTAGGGAAATAATTTTTTCCTCCCTTTTTGCTAGGCCTTAACATACAAGGGAAAAACATTCACAACTGCCTAGTAGATTCTAGGGCTTCGGGAAACATCATGCCTTTATCCATATGCTAGAAGCTCTGATTCCGACCCACCCCATCTAACGGTGCAGTAATCCAACTGGATAAAACTACTGTGAAAATGGTGGGCGAACTGAATAATGTTTGGATTCAACTTATCCAGGACCCCAATATAGCTAGCATAATCAACATCCAAGTGGTGGACATCCTAGAAACTTATGGGATGTTGCTAAGTCAGAATTAGTCTAAATCCCTGAATGGATAATTTTTGACCGACTTCTCCCACTTATGGCTCCCCTGGGAAGGAGAATCTAACAAGATCCAGGTTGAAAGTGAAACCTGGATGAAATAGGCCCTCACAAAAGTTGGGAGGGTGAATGAGGTCTTATTCTCTGAGACTTCCCCCAGGGTGTACCAACCCCTTGAGATCCTAACATTCAATTTCACCCCCGGGGAGGACCCTATAGCTCTGCAGAGAGCCCAAGACCTAGAAGAAAATTTAAGGGTTGAGGTTAACTCTCAGGGTGCTACAACAACCCCCACCACACTCTTGTTTGGCACTTGGTGTCAGGTGCATTACCAGAAACATTTAGAGCTAGAGTGCGAACCTTGCCTTGCCACTGCCACCTAGCACATTGATGCCCTCCGAAGAAAAGAACACACTGTCGATTCCCCGGGACTCAATACTTTTGCTGGCGATGCATCTTCGGCATTTTTTGTTTGGGAATTCCAACTAGAAGCCCCTCTAGAGGTAAACCTCACCCATGTATCATCAACATCAGAGGAAAATCCTCCCAAGCCTCCCAAAAACAATCCAAAGACCACTTCATCTTCCCAGCCCCAGATGATAAACGACAATTTATGGACCCTTAAGTTCGATGGGTCCTGATCCAAACAAGGTTGTGGGTCTGGGTGGAATTAATCAACCCACGGGGAAAATCCTTTCTCACATAGGTTGTGGTTCAACTACATGAACAATGTCACAGAGTATGAGGCCTTGGTCCTTGAACTCCTATTTGCACTAAGGAAAGGAATCACTTGCCTCTGGGCTCCAGGTGATTCAGAGTTGATTGTTAAAAAAAGTCTGGAGTCAATACACTTGTCACGATAAGAGGCTGGCTGCATACCATAACCGAGAATGGAGCTTTATTGAGGATTTTGATGCCTTTGGCATTGATCTTATCCCCCGAAGATGGAATTATGTCCTGGATGCCCTTGCTGTTTTTGCCAGTACACTTGAACCCATGGCCAGCTCACGACTCCAAAAAATTTATGTTGAGATGATCCCCACCCTGTCCATTCCAGATAATGTCACCCATTTTCAAGTCTTTGATGATGATCAACATATCCTAGCCTTCATGGCCAATGTTGGTGTCTTCGAAGACCAGATAGTGGAAGAAAAGGATCACGATGATACTGGGAAAGGTGATGAAGGTGATGGGATCATGGACCTACTGACCAACACCATCTCAAAGGGGATGGTCACACTTGAACAAATCTTTGACTCAGACCCTCAGGGCTAGGAAAAGATATCATCCTCCTTTGAGGGAGATAAATTTGAGAAAGTAAACATTGGCCAGCCCGATGAAGAGAAAATGATACACATCAACACCTCCTGCTCCCCCAAGGAGAAGGAGAAGATTCTCTTAGTTCTCCAAGAATACATAGATGTGATCGCATGGGGGTATGAGGATTTGAATACATATGACACATCCATCATGACTCATACCATCCCACTCAAACCTGATGCTAAGCCTTTTCAGAAAAAGTAGCAACCGTTCAACCCACTGATTGAGCCTTTGATTCACTAGGAGGTGCAAAAACTGTTGTCAGACTGGATAATCTTTCCAATCTGGCATACTATGTGGGTTGCCAATCTAGTCCCTATGAGAAAGAAAGGTGGTGAGATCTGCCTTAGTGTGGATTTCACAAATTTGAACAAGGCCTCAAGGAAAGATAATCACCCTCTCCCCTCATTGGATGAGGTGTTGCAAATAGTGAACAGATCCCAAATGATGTCTTTCTTGGACGAGTACTCCAAATATAACCAAGTCATGGTTAAATATGAGGATAGAGACAAAATGGTATTCACCACTAAGTGGGGAACATTTACTTATTGAAGAATGCCCTTTGGCTTGATTAACATAGGGGATAAATTTTAGAAGGCCTTGTGAACTGGTGTATAATCATCTCCATGGATGATTTGACCATCTTTTCCTGGGACAGGCGTGATCACTCCGCCCACCTCGCCCAAATTTGTGAGAGATGTCACCGGTATGGAATATCTCTCAACCCCAATAAATTCATATTCAGGGTCGCTGAAGGGAATTTTCTCAGGCATATTGTCTCTGAGAAGGGTATATCCATTAACCCTAAGAGAGTTGAAGCACTTCTAAACCTGCAAATGCCCGGCAGCAAGAAGGAGATGAGGTCTTTCTTCAGAAAGATCAATTTTGTCTGGCGGTTCATCATTGGATTCAACAAGATCATAAAGCCACTCAATGAGATAATGAAGAAGGATACCAAAATTGAGTGGAGTCCTAAAGCAAAGCAGGCATTCGCCCAAATCAAATAGACGATAATGGAGGCACCAGTTCTGGCTAGCCTGGACTACTCCCTCCCTTTCTACATTTACTCATTTGCTTTGCCACATTCTTCCATGGTAGTGTTGACCTAAAAGGTCAAAGGGGAAGAATGAAAAATAGCTTTCATGAGCTCCCCCTTCAAGAACATCAAATTTCAGTATTTGTCCTTAGAAAACTAGGCCTTTGCTCTTGTTCGCACTGTGAAGAAATTTTGGCATTACATTCTCTGAAGCAAGGTGCATGCCATCATCCCGGACTAGGTGGTGAAATCTCTGCTAATGTAGAGTGAATTGGGTGAAAGATGGGGGAAATGGATGGTCATCCTCCAAGAATACAACTTAGAAATGCAACCCATGAAGATAGTCTGAGGCTAGGGACTATGTAGAGTGATGGTAGAAGAGGCTCCCCACATCAAATGTCAGACATATACGGTGGATTCTATCACTTGAGACCCATGGTATACTGATCTGGTGTACTTGTTTTTAAATAACAGATGCCTAGAGGGATTGCCCCTAAACAAATGTCGCACCCTATGGTTGAAAAGCACGCACTTCATGATCAAAAACTCCACACTTTTTTGCAGGAACTATGAGGGAGTGTACCTTCAGTGCATCAATAGGGTTCAAGCTACAAAAATAATTGAATAATTCTATGGGAAGTTTGTAACTAGACATGGCTCAATAGACGCCACTACTCATCAGATCCTTTGGGCTAGATACTATTGGGCTTGTATCTTTAAAGATATCTACACTCACATCCAGAAGTGCCATCCTTGTCAAACCGTGGCACATTGTGAGCATAACCCGGCTATGCCTTTGCAGCCAGTTTTTGAAGCTAGACCCTTTGCCCAATGGGAATTTGACTTTATTGGGGAAATCAACCCCAACTTGTCTACCAACCCCCGATACATCCTAACTGCTACTGATTATTTCACCCGGTGGTCTGAAGCCATACCTTGTAAAAACAACATGGCAGACGTAGTTATCAAACTCTTGGAAGAAAACATCGTCACAAGATTTGGAATGCCTTTTACTATAGTATGTGACAATGGGTCAGCATTTTCTTTAGCACAATTACTAGAATGGACCTATGATCGGAAGATCACTCTAAAGTTCTCCAGCAACTATTACCCCCATGGGAATGGTGTTGCCGAATCAACCAATAAAAATTTGCTTGAAGTGATCAAACACCTGTTAGAATAGAATCCCCGGGATTGGCACCAAAAGTTGAGATTCACCCTCTGGGCAGACTGTATTTGCATTATGGCTTCCCTAGGGACATCCCCATTCTATCTGGTCTAAGGCCAGAACCCAGTGTTCCCCATTAACTTACAAATCTTGGTTTTACAGTTTATGCAGGAATTCAGTAACCGGGACAATGTCATGGAGGTTCAGCTCCTAAATCTGGTGCGGATGGAGGAACAAAGAGACATAGCCCTTGAACATTTTGCGCATCACCAAGCAGTAGTGAAATGATGGTTTAACTAAAGAGCCCAGTATAAGGCCTTTCAGATTGTAGACTTGGTCCTCTTGTGGGATAAAGCCCAGCAAAAGAAAGGAAAGCACATCAAATTCCAACGGCTCTGGCTTGGACCATACTTGATCTCAGAGATCTGCGGGGCAAATACCTATCATCTTAGTACCATGATCAGGGAACCCATCCCATTTCCTATCAATGGACAATTCCTAAAACATTATTTTGAGTAAGGTAGGTTTTTCCAGAATTTTACTATATGTAAATCTTCTTGTTTGTAAATATTTCTTTCCCGGTGGCCCATTTGAGGTGCCTTGTCTTGTAAATAGTTTTGTTGGTGGTCCTCCAGGACTGCCCCCTTTCCTTTTGTTTTTCTTTTGGTTTTGTTCTTTTTTGGGGGGGGGTTTCCAGTGTTTTTCTCCCCTCCTATAGACTGGTATGCTTTGCATAACATCTAGTCTCCAGGGTGGTGCCTTCCATATTTATGATGAATTTAGAATCTTTTGTTAGCATGGTAGAATCAGTCCAGTCTCTAGAGATATCATGTGAATTTGGTAGTAGGATATGAGTAATCTTCATCAGATTTATTCCCAGAAGTCTGGAAATCACTTAAATCAAAGTTAAAAGGAACAAGTAATCAAACACACCGAGGGTAGATCAGTTGCACTGGTTTGTTGGCCCAAGTCTAAACTTTTAAAATTCTTTCTGGGTCTGGAGTTTTTCTTCCCCATTTAGAAAATTAAGGGGAGTGGAAGGGTGAAAGAAGTACCGCTGTTAAATTTAGCTAATCTCAATCTTAATGGTGAAAGAAGTACCACCCTCCCACCCAGAAAAGAATAAAATAATAAGGGAAGAAAAGATGGGATGAAAACTCCGGTATCCAGGAGAAACGAAAAAATTTGATGGCTTTAGATTGATACATATAGTGCCTCTTCTCTACTTCTCCCAGAGGTCATCAGCTTGATTCTCTTTCAAAGCACACACTTCACAACTGACAAAAGACCAAGGATTGAATCATGCATGAGCCAGATTTTCTCAAACGCTTCATGCCTTGTATACATGGTGCTCTGAGTAACAATTGGTTCCAGTTTTGCTAACCATAGATTGTGTGGTTCTCAAATGCACTAAGGCATTCATCCCAGATAGTTTCCATTGGTTATGCCTTGCATACCTGTCCCTACATTTTGTCTGCAAAATGTTGGGTCCCCTTTTTCACTTTGGCTTTTGCCTTGCTTTCCCTTTTTTTCCTCTTGTTTCTTCTCTGGGTTTTCCCTCCCATGAGGTTTGTTTTCTTTTGTTTTTGTCTTTCATGTCTCTGGGACCCAGTCCTAGAGTTGGTTGTTTCTTTTCCAGAGCCAGATTCTAGACTTTATGATTCTCCAACACGATGTCTTCTTCTTGTAAGGAGGCATGGTCGTGCGGAATCCCTGGGCCCAGAGTTCAAAGGTTTGCTTGTTCCAGAGTTTGTGGGGAAAAGGGTAACTTGCTTTTACCATGAGTATAAATAGAAATTACATGTCACTTTCACAGTTATCACGATTAAAACACTTGTGCTCAGAGTGATTAAATGGTGATTAAACTGTGATTACCCTGTGCTTAGTGTGTTGTTACCCATTGCTTTGAGGTGCTTGTTCATGGTCATTTGAAGGTAGAGCTCAATACAGGAGTGCTCCTGGTGTTCTCTTCCCCCACTCTTCTGCGTATTTCCAGTTAGGTTCTCTAGTTCTCGGTCATTTCCACATCTTTCTTGTTGTTTCTGTTTTGTTCTCTGGTTCTATTTTCATTTTGCTTCATTTCACTTTTGTCCTGTTGGTTTTGTTTGTTTGGTCTGCCTCTCATTGGTGGGTTGGCACCGCCAGAGGGTTGTCCGCCCTCTGCGCGGTCATAGATTAATGTAAATAGTGTATAGTGCCTTGGGATAGTTTGTGTATCTCTATAAATATTTGTAAATAATGTATATTTTATGTATATCTATTTTGACCTTGGCCCTCTATATTTTTATGCATGTATATATTCTATATATCCTTATGAGCTCGCGAGGTCCTCGTGCTCTGTCTTGCATTCTCACCCCATGAGACCGAGCTTGTTGAGACAGAGTCACCATGGTTCAAACTCGGCACCTTGTTGGTTCGAGCCATGGTGGCTTTCTCTCTCCTTTGTCTTGTCACATTGATGGTGTGATTAATTTCCCATGAGTGAGTATTCAAATATGTCCTATCTGGCATTCATTTTGCCTCATGTCGCCACTTGTCTTAATTAATGCTTTCAATGCCTTTACGGCGCCTGCCATGTGATCACGTACCAACCCACATTAGCCAAATTAGGTTTCCCATCAATCACATCAGCATGACAACGGCCATTTTTTCTGGACTCTGGGCCTCTGTTGCCCCTTGTCTTGTATTTCCTCTTGTAAGTAGATCCAGACACCCCGGGATTTAACTCACATTTATTTCAATTATTTTGGGATTATTTTGATGAACGTAACATTTTTTGGACAGGTACAATAGGGTGGCGATGTTCCAGAACTTTAGTGTTCTTTATGTATGTATTATGTTCTAACAGTTTTCCTGTCTTGCAGGTTGTGGATAGGTTGATCAAAGATGTCTGATGTTATTGCCCCTCCTGATAGTTCGGAACTACCTACCACTTCCACCTGGGTAGCTACGAAGTCCAAAATGGAGAGAATGTTAGCAAATCTACCTTTAACCTCCAAATATCCAAAGGAGGGAGCTATTGCGAGGTCCAAGGTGGACTCCAAAGTCTAGGAGATAACAGATAAGGACCGCGGAACTTGGGCTGAATTGCAAGGTTTGATCCAGACCATTTACAAGTTAAAGGCTGAAGGAGACAAAATGGCCACTTGCTTGGCCACCTCTGGCATCATAAAGGCTGCAAAATTTCCATTTTTGGTGCATTCACCAGAATTAATAAAGCAGCTGGCAATACTATACAATGCACCTACTCACACAGTTTTTCTTCTGAATCCTTAGCCGCTACAATACCCCACCACAATCGTCACCTTGGATGCTCCAAATTTCACTTCCAAGTTGGGGATTCCTCAATTCAAGGGGTCTTCTATTGTCACCAAGGTCGACTCACTAAATGAATTCGGCGAGGCCAAAGGCATTTCCCAGCAACACCTCAATAGTCATTGGCCGAAGTCTCCAAAGAGAGACCACAAAAGAATGAAGTTGGAAATTCCCCGCGGGGATTTCAAAGAGCCCATCTAGGTGGGTATAATCTTTTTATGCAAGGTTTTTGGATGGCCCCACACCTGAGAATTCTCAGCATGCATGTACTATTTTCTATACTACATCACTACCCACAACTGGACCTTCAACTAGGCAGCTATTATAGCTAATCACGTAGATACGCAAATGAGGACCGTCGCCCAAACCTCTCAATTTTATATGAATTCATATGTTTTGTGGGAGTTAGCACAACAAAGGCCAGCTTTTCCAGATTTTGGAATGGTTGGAGAACTTGGAAATGGTCCTGGGAAGGTCACACCATGGAATCATTATCCCCAATTATAGTGGGAGCTCAGTTTCCTAAACTCCTATCGGGTAAATGATGCGTTCATTTACCACAATATCTTAACCCTTACCTAGGATTCCAGGTACCACCTCTCATAGGCAACGATGACTCTGGTTAGCTCCTATGACTAGTATTTTATTCAATTCTAGCATCACACCTACATTAGGGTGACAGTCTTCAATGGGAAGCCCTATCTTCTTCCCCGGTA
This sequence comes from Thuja plicata, assembly GCA_018584345.1. NCBI lineage: Eukaryota > Viridiplantae > Streptophyta > Pinopsida > Cupressales > Cupressaceae > Thuja > Thuja plicata. The sequence goes on along the minus strand of MU227200.1, from coordinate 6,147,555 downwards.
TTGCGGGGACAAGATCATTCTTTTAGAGTTTTGCAGGTAGATCCTAGATCTACATGCCTTCTTCACATTGAAGAAGGTCATCAACATTCCATTCCCATTCTCTTGTGGGGATTGTACATGTAGCCTCGTCGTAGCCTGGGAGGCAGACAATGAATTGAAGAGCTTGGGGCTGGTGGAATTCCACCACACCCAAAAAAATTATGATCCCCACGGCAAGATTACCACAGCACTACCTCGAGCATCTGAACTGCATGAAGAGGACATTGAAGACTTCTGGGTGGACTGCCAGGACAGTTTTGATCTCTGGGCCTGACAAAATACAAGGATGAGCAAAGGGCTCATGAAAATGCTAGACCTTCAGACCTTCCCAAAGGGATTTAAAGATGATGGGCCATTGGAAGATCTAGCATACAAAGGACAAGGGCTAGATAAACAAGATCTTCCTCTAATGGATTGGTCCATCTCAGAGGACCTAGCGATTGAAGGGGTATGCCACCCCATTTTAGAGGCAAGTCACTAGTACTTTTCCCAGGTGTGTCCCAAAAGCACCCAAAAGAAATCAACAAGAAAGAAGACCATTCCCTCTTCAACAGGTGCCAAACCTTCTTCATCTTCTGCGGTCGCTGAAGCAAGCACGAGTAGAGGGAAAGAGAAAGAGGGTGCCCCAGTTCCCAAGGAACCTCCCCAGATCCCACCCTTTTGATGGCTCAACTGCATCAACAAATGGAGTTGGCAAAGTTGACCAGTCAGCAACTAAGCATGCAGGTATCCAACAGTCTCCCTATATCTCCAATGGAATCTGCTTGCCCAGTAGGATCTCCATCGTTGGAAGCCATGATGAGCAGATAGAATTTTGCTGAGGCAGAGTCTACTAGCATTTTGGATATTGGGGCTTCACTTATAAGGAAGAAGAAGAAGGTGACACCTACACCCAGCGTAGCCACAAGTCCCGGTATGCCAAAAATGCCCCCAGTAGATGTAAGTTTGGACTCTCTTGAACTCAAAGATATCTCAGACTCCTCACCCCCGCATGATGATTTTGACAACACCTTCTCGGTGGAGGAGCTCCTGGAGATTCAGCATGGTATAGGTCATACGGTGGAGGAGATTGTGGCTTAGGACAAAGAAGAGGGCCCCATAGAGAAAGAAATCCCATAAAAGAAAGATACATCTGAGCAAGAGGCTCGGGAAGAAATGCAAGCGAGACTTGAGAAAGAAAGAGTACCGGTCCAAGAGACCAAAGATGCACCAAGGAAGCACATAGATGAGCAACTAATGGTCAAGGAACCTGGATCCATAGGAACAGCTATACCCCCAACTGTCACACTCCAAACATCTTTGGTAACTCCGGGTGACCAAGTGCCCCAAAGCACTTTCGGTGAGGTCGTAACGGTAGCTGCCTTGATAAATTTTGGCCAGAGATCTCACCCACCTCCAGTGGATGTCCAGGTGGAGGAAAATTTCCTAATAGAAGAGGCTAATGTGGCCCAAGAGCAGCAATAGAAAATAGACCAGGAAGTCCCAGATAAATAAAATGAATAAATAGCTGGCACCAGGAGGGACGAAGTCCCTAAAAATACAGAAGAGATTGAGGCCAGAAAGAAGGCTCCAGATAGTGCAACAAAAGATGCTAGTATGGTAGAAAATGTTGAGGGTTCCAAAGAACAGGAAAAAGAAAAGGAACAAGAACAGGAGGAACCAGAATGAGAGGTGGATAAAGAGCTCGAAGATAATGTGCATTCTAGGAACGCACCACCGGATTCTAAAAGGAATCTTGATGAACAGGTCTTGATAACAAAGCCACCCTAGCTACCCCAGTGGCTGGTGGAATCCAAGAAGAGGAAATCCCTGGTGATGGCCACAAGCACTCCACTCTCGTTGGCAAAAATGATGGCCAGAAATATAGAGGCTAAGAAGCCCAAGAAAGCATGCGCAGTCCATACTCTCTGGACTGGTCCCACCAGTATTATAGTTGCGACTATTGCAATACCCCCTCTAGATGCAGATGCAGTGACCATAAGGCCCAAAGACTAAAGCATAGCAGAGGTAGCATTGAGGAGGAGGGATAAGCAAGGCAAATTGGACTTGCTAAAATAAGCCACCAAGGAAATAGAGGCCAGATACCTCAAATAGGGCTAGAAGCTGCAAGAGGAAAGAGAAACAAATGCCAATCTCCTTGCACTTTTGGAAAAACAAACATAGCCTTTAGCTGAAGTCCACCCTGGAACCCCTTCCTCCGCATTATCGCTTGTAGAGGGTGATGTGGACTCTCTGCGAATAATGAAAAGAAAAGTACAAGCTATGGATGGGTGGGCCACCGAGCAGGTGACCAAAATGAGACAATTTTTGGTGGCATCCCTCCTAGACCTTTACTGGGTCATTTCTCTCCTCAACCAGGCAAAAGGCTCTGCTATCATATGGGAGCAAGATCTAGCCAAGTATTAAAAATGGAAGGCCAGGCTAGAAGGGATCCACAACATCAGTGAAGAAGTCATCACAGAGTCTGGAATTTTGGGAGATGAATCGTATGATTCCCTTTAGGCCCAGTACTCTAGACTTGTCCTCAAGATTGAGGTGTGTAAGGAACTGGTTAAGGCCTTGAAATAAAAGGTGACAGCATCCCAATATCCCTTGGGCTTATTTAAAACATTCATGGCTTGGGTATCACAAGTTGATCCCTTCACCACCGGCACATGTACCCCAGAGGACTATGTCCTCAGCAAGTTTGATGAACGAATGCAGTCCCTATATCCCCCTACCAGAGATTTTGACCTGAGCAGGCTAGCTAGGTTGTCTAAAACAATGATCTGATCACACGATGCCATCAAGATGGTGGATGAATTTTGGAATAGGGCTGGATAAGTTGAGGAAGCAGTGGAGGTTGTTTGCAGCCAGTGGGATAGCATCAAAGATGTAGATGAAGATAGCATAGGCCAAGTATTGGAAGCTTGGGAAAAATCATAAGGAGCAACAAGGCCCTCCAGATTCTGGAGATGTTCAGTAGAAGATGTGTTTTTATATTCATTTATTCTTTTGGAATGCCGGTTCTTGGATCCTATAATTCTAGATCGTACATTTTTGTATTCTTTAAAGTGACCCGTGTCCCATTTCCCAAGGTCGATTGGTCACTTTCAAGGCAGTTAATAAAGGTTGTCAGAGGTTAGGTGACTGCAACAAGGCACGTCGGCTCGACTAGAGGTTTTCTGACAGATGATCTTCCCGAGGCACCACTTCAATGTTACTATATAGTCAGAAAATGAAAGCACTTCCATTTTTAGATTGGTTTAGCCTTCCGAGTGAGTGTTTTGGGGTCATGACAAGCACCTTGACCGGGTTCCTTATCTTGACATGACTTCCCCCTAATTTGCCTTTATGTCCACCATTTTCTGACCTAATTTCTACATTCTTAGATGCAGACCTTTGTTTCTGAGATTTAGGGACAGGGTTGACCTCCTAGGATAGGGTTGACCTTGGCCCTGACCTAGGATAGGGTCAACCTGATGCAGGAGCATCCTGGGTGTAAGGGCAATCTTGCATCACCCAAAAATATTTCTGTTTTCTTTTCAATAAGGGCTACCTTGTGCAGAGCTGCTATTTATGGAAACTTGCTATTTTTAGTAAGTTGGTCATACGATCTCGAAATGTTCTGATTTTGCATGTGGAGGTTCATCTCAGTCATATCAGCCTACCAGTAAAGTTTCATGGCTAGATCAGGTCTAGTTTTGAAGATATTGAAAATTTTTTATATTGAAAACAGAGTACAGAAACTTTGAGCTCAATTTTGAAGGCTTTAGAGGCCCCGGATGAGGTCAAAACTTGGGCTCAATGAAGCTTTCTTAACCAAAGCATTGTAGAGCGCTTTGTGGCATTTCTGAAATGGGGTTATAATAGTCAATCGGGTCAACTGATGATGACTTATGCTCTCTAGAAGTTGGGCCACCTGAAATAGCAGAAAATAATTTTCCTTCAAAATTTTTGTTCGGGTTTCAAAAGTTATTTTGAGCCGACTTTGATGTACTAAATTGAAAAATAAA
>MU227200.1:6089420-6141025 GCA_018584345.1 Thuja plicata | reverse complement strand
AGACATTTTAGAGAAAGAAGAGGATTTGGATGCTTTACCTCCATTTGGGATTTCTTCTAGTGATGGGGCATTAATGGAGAATGATATGAATTCCCTCCCTCTTAGTGATGATCTTATGGAGAATCAATATCCTATCTCATCTCCTCCTAGGATGTCTTCTTTGCTTCCTTCTTGTGAAACTATTTGTAGTGTTGAGACAACCAACATGGTTTATCCAAAACCCTTGATGACTATTAGAGGTTGTCCTCGCATTACTATCAAAGGTAAACCTATGGAGTCTTTAGATGATCAAGATTTGGTAGCTCACACCTATCATACAAGGAATAACCCTCAACCTAATCTGATGATTCCTACTTCTTTACCACCTTCTCAACCCATTCTTCCTCCTCCACCCCGTCTTCCTAGCATGGAGTATGATTTGATAAACCAATTGTGTAATACCCCTGCCAATATTTCTTTATGGGAGCTTCTTCAAACTTCACCTACCTACCATGAAGCCTTGCAAAAATCTCTATCAACTCTTCCCACCCCACCTCCTAATCAAGAAAACATCAATTCCTTCTTACAATGCATGCATGCTACCCCGGGCCTTCCTGACATTATCTTTACTCAAAAGGATTTACCTTCTAAGGAATTTCAAAATCAATATGATGCTCTCATTGTTGTTGTTGCTATTAATAAGAGTATCATTCATAGGACCTTGATTGATAATGGATCTAGGCTTAATATTTGTAGCATGGACTTGCTCAAAGAGATTAAAGCTAATCTTTCAACTATTCAACCTAACAATGTTCCTATCTGTGGCTTTGATAACATTTGTAAGAAAGCTTTGGGCATCATTACCTTACCTATCAAAGTAGGTCCAGTCATCTTGAATACTCCTTTCCATGTTATGTATGGACCTCTTAATTATAACCTCCTCTTGGGTAGACCTTGGTTGCATGAGATGCATGTTGTTCCTTCTACCCTTCATCGTAAAGTCAAGTTTATTCACAACAACTTGGTGTATACACTTCATGCAGATGATGCACCAAATCCTTGTTTGAATATTCAAACCCACAATACTCCTATTCCTAATTGTAATCCTTCTTCCTCTAATGCTCTTCCTGGAGATGATTGGGGAACCTTGGATTTTAATCCCACCTTTATTGGAGAGTATAAAGTTTCTGATCTTGATTTTATGAAGCACCAAAGAGAATTTGAATGAGTCTTTGCTTCTACTTCTAATACCCTTCGTAATAACTTTGTTGCTACTTCTACCCACTATGAACCTATCAAACCTACTAATGATAACATAGTGACTACTGAAGTTCCATTGACTCCTTCAGATATGGCTTCTTGTTATGGTCCTTTTATCATTTACTAGTTAAACAAGGATTCCATGGTCAAGGATGTGGTAAGCATAAACAAGGAATTCAAATGCCCTTACAGAATGGGGGGCACGAGCATTCTTATGGATTGGGATTTCATCCTAAACAACAAATCAATGTTAACAACATCTCCAAAAACACTTCAAAACATGATGACCCTATGAAGGAATTTGACCAAGAAGTTTTTTTGCCTAAACTCCTTCATGCTAAGATGATTACTAGACCTAAACACAAAAAGAAATGTAGTTCACACTTGAAGACTCTTCCTTTTTGTTTTTATCATAGATTTCATGATCACTCTACTAATGAATGTCAAGCTTTACATTATAATATTAGGAAGCTTATTGATAGTAAAGTTATTTATTTAACATGTGACAATGAGTTGTATTTCAATCCTATTTTCTCTAAATAACATTTATGTTCCTATTATGGAGCTCCACCTTATGTAAACAATGTTAGCCTAATCTTTGGGGGCTCATTGTCTTGCATAGTGTTGTGAGCAATATAATAGGTCCCCTTTCATCCTTGTTCCTACACTTGGGGGGCAAGGATGCCATCTCCTTCTTTTCTATCTTTCTGGGATCCACTTTTCCCTTGGTTAAGAAGTATCTATCTATTATGTGATATCCAATCATACATGAAAATTTTGGTTTGCATTGAGGATCTATGTCCTTGATTATAACCTATTTCATTGTTGACATTGGGTTTCCATGGTTGATAAAACTCTCACCTTGGAAACTAAATAGTGTGCTATCCCTCAAGGGTTACTTTTTCACTTCTTGCATGATATCTCTTTGCATTCATCCCTTCCATGGCCTCATCGGAGCTGTGACCTTCTTGGCTTGGACTGGGTGTTGTCTATCAATATTGTCTTGATGTTGATGAAGGCTTTATCCTTGTTCTTTTCTTTCCTTAACATGTCAAAATAGTATGTATTTTTTTCCATCTTAAGGAGGGGGCATATATACAGCCTCCCTCATTCTATATTATGCATTTTTGGTTCTAACCGTTTGTTTTGCAGCATGCTAAATCCTCATAAGGTAATGCACATAAGTTGCTAAATCTTGAAGAGACACGCATCTTTATTTCTATTTTCACTAAATCCTCTGAAGGTGACACACATAAGTTGCTAAATCCTAAAGAGATACACATTCAATTACAATTCAATATGCTAAATATTTCGAAGGTAATGCACATAAGTTGCTAAATCCTGAAGAGATACACATTTTACAAGTGTATTCCATGGTGATATAAGATTATGGATCCATGGGTACTTCATAAAAGCCATCAGAAGATGCACTACATACATGCACAAAGCTTCCAGAAGGCACACAACTTTATGGGGTGACTATCAAGTACTTTCTTGGTAGGTCATTCTATCTTTTTTGTGATTTGTAGTGAGATACACACATCTTACTGGGAAAGGTAATCACACCCTCTCTCTATATATCTCTTTAACTAAGTTATGTCTCTCTTATTGTAATCTTAGGGTTGATAAAGACTTAATTCCTTTGGGGGATTGAGGTTTTCTTTATCCCTTTTGATTCCAATAAGATTGTCTTTTCTGTATATTCTCCTTTACCAAGAGTTTGTGTTGAACTCATACTCTTGCTAAAGTGGGGGCTAAATTCATAGTCAGAAAATAGAAGAACTTCCATTTTTAGATTGGTTTAGCATTCTGAGTGAGTGGTTTGGGGTTGTGACAAGCACCTTGACCGGGTTCCTGATCTTGACATGACTTCCCCCCTGATCTGCCTTTCTGTCCACTATTTTCTGACCTAATTTATGCATTCTGGGATGTAGATCTGTGTTTCTGGGATTTAGGGACAGGGTCAACCTCAGCCCTAACCTAGGACAGGGTCAACCTCGACCCTTCCCTAGGAAAGGGTCAACCTCAACCCTATCCCAGGGTCCAAATCCCAGGAACTTTTGGTTTCCCCGATGTCGATCCTCACAAAAAGTTTCCTCCTGCTTCCGGGTCGGCTGTTTCGAGTTTCAAAGCGTGGATTCCTAAAATATATTTAATATAGGTCCTCTCCTAAGGGTAAAGGATTTAATGGTGATTTAATTATCTTATGTAGGCCTCCTTAGAATATTGTGCCCTATTTTCATATAAAAGGAAGTTTTCTCCTCTCATTTTCTCTAAGTCCCCTATGGAAGCCTAAGCATCATTAAGCAATTGAGAAGGATTTTCAAGTGCAATTCAAGCAAGCTAAGGAGAAAGATTTCAAGAAAGCATCCATCCATTCTCAAGAATTCAAGCATCCATTTTCATGAAGGAGATCCATTGGAGGCCATTAAAGGATTCAAGCTACAAGGTGCCCTTTTGGTGATCTCTCCATCCATCTTTTTCCAAACCCTTTTCAAGATCAAGAACCCATCCAAGACTTGGTGTTGGAGATCTATAAGCAAGAGATTGAAGACATCCAACCATTCTACATTCCATATTTAGAAGCATACTTGTGGATTCATGGATTCAAATCCACCATAAGGACTTTATAAGCAAGGTGAATTTGAGTTTTTACTTTGTTATCCTTATGCAATTTCAATTATATATTAAGGTTAATTCCAAAATTGGGGTTTGACTAAGGCAAACCCCTCCCCCACAATAAACAAACATTTTTTCTTGCAGGTACAGGTTCAGGACTGTAGATCTGAGACCAGATCTAGATACCCTTTTCAATATTCTTTCAGACGACGTGAACAGGGACACTTTCAGATCTGTGCAGGACAAGGTCGACCTCACCTGGATAGGGTTGGAATTTGTGGTATAGAGTCAACCTTTTTCATAAGATGACATCGGATCAGAAAAATATTTTTGGGTTTTGTTCATCTCTGCGTTTCAGTTTGGGATCAACTATCAGCATTTCCAGAAATAGTCTACAGACCTCAGAAAATAGCAGTCTTTGATCAATAATTTTGTAAGGTTGGTTCTTTCTCCTATCCCTTTTCAATTACTATGATTAATCATATTTAATCAATCAATTTACAGAATTTAAGATCCCCTTTCTTGTTCTCTTTCCAAATAGTTGATTCACTTGTGCATTAACCCTTCTTCTTGGGTTGATCAAATTGGATCTCCCATTTGTGTATTTGAGGGTGAAAGAAAGGAGCATCTTATCTTCCCCTAATCACAATTACAATATGAAATCAACACAACTCAATTAAACGTAAAGTATGGTTAAGGGAATACAACACATCTTAAACATTCAAATCCAAATCCATAACAATATCAAATCCTTTTTTGCTCTTTACAGTTACACCTGGCGCATCGGAGACAAGGTGCCACTTTCCCATTTATGAGGCATGTAGCCTCGATCCCTGGGGGATCGGATTTCTTCTCTCTCATCCTGACTCTATTCTTGAGGCCAATTCTTCCACTCCACTTTTCTTTTCTTATTCTTCTAACATGTCAGACCTTCTCTGTCTCGAGGTCTTTTGTAGCATGGTGCAAGTAGTACCAGCCACCAAACAAATGGTATTATATTGTGAAGTGTAAAATAAGTTAGGTTAGTTTTTACTTCAAATGATGTGTATAAATAATAAGTCTGACCTCATTCCAAGGGTTAGAGAAATTGATGATTTTGTTGTCCATAGTTAATAGTAATTTAGTTTTCTCAGTTCTTAGTTGTAGAGCTCAATGCTCCATAGTTTCTAAGCTTTCAGTAGTTAAATGCTCTCTTGGAGCCACCATTGTACCACGCACCAGTGCTTTCTAGAAAAGATGTTAATGGAGAAGGAAGAGTTCTCTCGATGATGTTGTTAGCATTCTATCTTCTGGGTTAACGGTATTTTATGCTTTATGGTCTTCATGTCCTTTTCTCTGATACTTAAAGTAGATTAACGACCTCCTTTCCTTTGCTACTAATAAAATATGAACTGATGGTTGTATATTTCTTTGATATTTAGTGTAGCATGTTAGAGCATTGTTGATGTTTTGAATGTTTAGCATAACTATAGGTAGATGAAATCTCTCTAACTCTGCAATATCTTTTTGAAGTTTATTTGTAAAATGAATGTGCGCTTGGAGGAAACCCCACTTACTTGAATCCTCAGAGAAGATGAGTTGAAGATAATCAACTATCCCCCTCAAACAAAATAGTCACATCTCCCAACCAAGCCCCGCATCGTCGAGACCCAACCCTCATGTGCTTGCAGGCCCAGGGAATCTCATTTCCCTAGACAACCTTTGTAGGTGAAGTTGGCTAGTACCCCGGTACCCGGTGACAACTTACCTCTATTGGCAGACCCGGTCACAAAGTCCCATCAACACAATGTCCTCGGATCATAGTATAGTATTTTAATGATCTCATCCAAGGTGACTGGATTTTTATTCTTTTTATTCTTTTTCTTTGAAAGATTAGTGGAGGCACTTGTATGAAGTACCATAGAAAGTTCCTTTGCTTGGCCTAATGTACTTGGTGAAGGCTTTGGGAGAGATGCATTTTTCCTGCTCCTCAATGTCTACATGTCTATTGGTAGTGGATGTCTCCATATCAACCTTATCTTTTTTTTCAGCTTCTCCTTTAGTATCCTTTTGAGTGGCATCACCTTGCTTCTCTTCTTCACCTATATTTTTTTTCTCTCCATCTATTTCTTTCTATTCATCATTTGTGTTTTTCAGCTCCTCTTCACCTTTATCCTTGGGTATGCTTGCATCATTCTCGAGTGTTTTATCTTTTTTTTCTATCATTATATTGATAGCTTGTATCAATAATGACATTTTTCTTGGTATATTAACATGTGCAACATCCATTGATGTGTCTTGTTCCTTGGTTTTCTCATAGGTAACAGTGACATCTTCATCTTCCTTTGCTTCATCAACAGGATCACCTCCAGTGATATCTATGATTGTCACATCTTGGATTGTGACATCTGTTGTGTCTCCTAATGATTGCAAAATATGAGGTATGTCATCCATTTCTTTACTTGGTTTTGTGTTCAATTCAACTTAAGTGACATCCTAGGTATCATTTATAAGAATATGCTCTGGGCTCAGTGTAGCCTGATTCTCTTCATTGTGAGGCTTCTCGGTAGGTGCTAATACTCTCTCAGGGGTTGTATCCTCTTTAGGTACATTGAGTATTTTTCTCCAAGCATCATCACTTTCTTTGTCAAGCTCTATTAAGCTTCCCTATAGTACTTTTTAGGCTCTTAATTTTTCTGAGAACTTCTTTGAGTGCAACTTCATCATTTCATCAATTTCTTCCATCTTTGACTCAGGTGGCATAATTGACACTAGGGATCTTTCCCTTATTTGTCTTTTAGAATTCAATGCAAATGTCCACCTTGTTGATAACTTGTCAAGAAGTTCTTGTGGCATCATCTTATCAAACTATATAGGTATATATTTGAATATACACATTGTCTTGATGATGGCTTCTTCTATTTTATTCTGATCCTCAAGTTTTAGAGTTAGCCATTGTCTAACCTTAGGCTCATATATTATACCTGACCTGATGATTAATGCAAAAATCTCATCAATTGTAGAAGGAACTGTTTTCTTTACAGGTTTTTCATCCTATTCAGTGTCTTCCTTATCTTCCTTGCTTTGGATTAATCTCCTTCTCCTCTTTGGTTATGATGTTTTCCTAGTTTGAGGCTTCCTTTTGTAAGTCCTCACTTTTCCTTTCTTAACTCGTGGTTACTATGCTTTTGTAGTTTGACTCCTTGTTCTTGATGTAGTAGTTGTCCTTGGTTTCTTTGGGGGTGGTGCATTAGACTCTATTGATTTGGAGTCACTCACTTGTTCACCTTCACTGACAAGTGACTGTCCCTCGATTTCTTCTTGATGTTCTGATTCTTCTTCATTAACTGAGAACTTTTTAAGTGTATTTACCATTTTGGTCTTCTTTCTATCTATCTTTTTAACAACTAAGCCTATTTTTATTCTTTCCTTAGCTTCTTAATAGGTTCCAAATCTTGGTAATGATTTATCTAGTGGTTCATTCATTAATGCTTCAATAGCATTTGTGGCCTGGTCTATTTTTATCTCATAGTTAAGTGGTGCTAACCATACTATCCTCGGTACAGCTGGTTTGATCAAAGTTGTATCGGTGTCCACCATAAAACAAATATCATCTTTATATTGATCCACCAGTTTTTCTGGTATCCTCATCCTTTTTCTGCATTCTATCCTTGAATCCATTGAAATATTCATCCATGACTAATGTAAATTTGTCCCCTAGTGACTTAATGAATTCACTAATTTGTATTGTCACTGGGTGGGTAGTGTCCCAATTGACATTACTGATAGATGGGAAAAAGTCTTGAAAGTAGAAGAATATACACATGAGGAGTGAACCAAACTTACATGAATTAGATTTTTCTGATCTAATGGTCCTCATGTTCTCCTCTAGTTGCTTTAGTAAAATCTCAGATAGATCCAGTTGTAGACCCTTCTTTACAATCTTGTGAGCAGTGTCTACTGCTCTACATGCAATGTTATTCAGTTTGATGGCTTGGAATATCTTGTATCCTATCATACATACACCAAATTTAGTTCCAGATCAGTGATGAAGTTTACCTTCAATCCTATGCCATCCCATTATGCACCTGTCATCTTCTCAATCTTAGGGTGAGAAGGGTGTTTAAGTGCCTTGGCCTTGTTGGTTATTGGATAACCAGTCACTGCGTGTATTACATCCCTAGTGATCTATTTTGGCTCGTCTAGCCATATCTTTCAATCATGTACCTGGCTAAGAACTATCTGGATCCATTAGGTCTTGAACTCCTTTGGGAACATTAGGGCATTTGTCATCCCTTTTACCTCAATATGTTTATGTTCATCCTTGATGTTTACGTCAGTGCAAAGCTTCTTACAAGCTTCCTCAACTTCCAGATCTCTAATTTCTGCAACTTTGTAGTGGATATACACTCGAACATCCTCGATTAGAAAAATCCTAGGTGGTATGTTGGAGAATGCACCAGTTTCATCGGGTTGTGAAGCAACCTCGATGCAAAATTTAGGTTCTTCACATGTAGTATTCTCAATAAGGTTGACCTTTTTATCTTTGGCGTTCTTGATCTTGGAAATGTGAGATGTGGTTGCCATTATTTATGGATATTAGGGATTTTCAAGTAAATAAACTATGAGCTTAGTGAGTCTTTAGTTACTCACTTGACCTACTATTGCTGATGTGAATCTGTCTGAATTCCATGAATTTTCTTATTAATCGCTTTTGCAATCTAGTCATTGTTCTTCACTCTATGCTCTGCTCTTCGCTCTTAATCACATGGTGAGTGAATGAGCTATTCCATTGCCTTTATATAAATGATTCCCTAAATGGTGTAATAAATGATTTTACCCACTTATTGGTGTTCAAAGATAGAGTCACTCAGGGAACATACTAACTTCTTTCTCAGTGAGAGTGTGATGCTCGAGGTAAGTGTCAAATCGATTGACCTTTCACATGTTCACCGACAGATCTCGGTATATAGAAAAGACTTCACTTTTTTTTGTGATTATCGATGATGTTCATTTTACATTAACAACTTATCTTTTTTATGTTCATCGACGATTCTCAATATGCATTGACCAACGTGATTGTATTCACAGATTCATAAAAAGTAATACCATAGTGCATCTTTATTCATGCTAGTTTGGCATTTTATCAATGTATAATGGAAATAATGTAAAATATATCTTAGTATAGTGCAATTCCATACTTACTTGTTCTTCTTAGGTGGGGTGGTGATGTCACTAGATCCATTAGATAAGGTGTCACCAATTGTATTTCTTGGTCTAGCATCATCAGTGTTTTTATCTTTCCTCCACATTTTGTTTGTCATCTTCCTGATGTCTTCAATGGTATTGCCATTGGAAAAATTGTTTGTCTCTATCACTCAGTCTCTGTAGTCATTGCTTACATCACTTACCCTATGATAGTGTAAGCATGCCATTATGGGGCTATTCCAGCTTCTAGACCTTCTCATCCATTTTCTCTTTCATTTTTCAGCTATGTGTCCATATATACCACATGATGTGCAGTTTGTCAATGTATTGTAATCCCAAACATATGAGTTGCCGACTCTTCTCGGTTGATAAGCATTATCTTGTTCTTTTGGCTTCCATGCTTGTTTTCTCTTCTTCCTGCATTCAAGAGATGTGTTCGCATTCATTTTTCAAGTAGGATAATATTTTTCCATGTAGGTTTCCTTCTTTGGTTGTTTCACCTTAGATTTGCATTCATATGTTTTATGTCCTTTCTTGTTATAGTTATAACAATTTCCTATGAATGTAGATGTGGATTTAGGAATACCTTTAATTTTTCTTCTGCAAACATTTGATGTGTGGCCTTGTTTTCCACAGTGATTGCATGACTGCTTCCTTAGTCTGGGATTTGTGTAGACATCTTTTGGATCAGCTTAGTATGATGATTCTCCATGCTTGGTGTACCCTAGACCGGTATTTTTGTTGACTCTTCTTTGTCCATCCAGAAAATCATCCATTCTTTTTTGTACTTTCTTCAGCTCTCTTGATCATATCATTGTGTTGTTTTTGAATCCTCACTTCATGCTTTAGTCTCTCAATTTCTTCTCTTAGCTCACCAATAGCTTCCAATTTTTCATTGAGTTCAGTGTTAAGTTGGTTTGCCTCCTGAATCATAAGAACTATTTGATTGGTGATGTCATGATGATGTTCAGTAAGTCTTTATATCTCTGTCTCTCTTTCTTGTAGCTTTTCAGTGATATTCCTACTATCATCAATAGATAATGTTCTTTCTTGTTCAGCTTTTCTAGCACTATTCATAACCTCAATCATCCTTATCATCTGTGTCTCTTGACAAATTTGCAGTGAATTCACTTGTCCAGCTAGATGTTGATTGATTTCATTCAAACTTGTAATGCTTCCTTTAGATGTGTCTGATGTATTGCAAGATATAGATCCTGATGACTCAAATAAATCAGGTATCTCTTCTTCATGATAGTCTATTTCATTACAGAGAGATGCCATAACCTTGATTTCATCCAACAACTCTCTCATCTTGATTCTAGCTTCTTTGTATTTCTCATAGAAGATCTGTATCTGCAACTTCTGATTCTCAATATTCTTGTCTAGCTTATACCATTCCATTGTATGATCTTTTCTCTCAAGTGATTTAAACTTTTCCAAATAAGAGGTCTAGCTCTGATACCAATTGTTGGAATAATGGAATGGTGTGTACTGAGAGGGGAAGGGTGAATCGGTACCCTTAAAAAAATTTATCAATTAACCTTAATCCTTTAGTAATCAATTCCTTGCATTACCGACCATGTGTGTTATTTTATCTTTGTGTATGTAATATCAAATCATAAAATTAATTTTCATGTAAACATTCATAGAAACATTCATGAAATGTATTGCCACATGAGATAAGATTTGGTAATGTAGAAAACCCTTGTTAGAAGGTAAAAACTACAGTGGGGATGAAACCCACAAAAATTCACTATCTGCGAAATGGAAGGGGTCAGTTAAGGCGTAGAAGTTTGATCACTTTTGGTGATCTTACCCTATTAGGAGTAACATGTTTAGACTAGTTAAGGTCTACTCTGTTAAAGCTTTTACAACACTGTTTAGTGTGCACACGGTTAAGAGATTTACAAAAGGATTGTTAAATCCACCTTCTTAAAGGATTTCTTCTATTTGCTACACTTGTTAGAATGTAGCAAAAAAACTTGTTAACCTGATGGTGTGCAATCCTGAATTGCTAAATTATAGATCCTTTAAGTACACATGAATGTGTATCACCTATAGTAATTGTTTAATACCATTATTTTGCTCGGTAGCCTTGAATCTTGTTCGCTATAACTGATTTCATCTTTTTTTTTTCCTTCTGCATTAAACTATGTATCTTATCCATAGATGTCTCTTCAGCTACAATCATCATCACATCCACTTGTTCTGATTGATCACACATCTATTTATACAATGAATTGACCTAAATAGGTTTCACACTTTACAATGTTAACTCTATGATCAAAGGTTTACAACTTGACCTTGATCTCCTAGATTTCATGTTTTCAATCAGTTAGACTGATTAAAATAATTACATATGCTTTACTTGTCCCTCAAGAAATGGTTTTAAAGATAATCTTTAAAGCTAAATATAAAAATTAAGTGTTTTATTTGACGTGTAACTTAGATCCACATTTCTTGGAATAAAGTTGTCTCTCGGTAGACTGGTTCTCAGGTTTCTCTATAGTCTTTCCTATCAATGTCCATTGTGATCTTGTCTGTCGGGTTCCTCTGTGAAATTGTCTATTGGGTTCCTCTGGGAACTTGTCTGTCAGTTTACACTGTTAGTTTCTCTGTTGGGTTACTCTATAGGTTGTGTTGTTAGTTTACATTGTAACCTATTTTGTCAGTGATAGTGCACTTAGAAGTTTTGGTGACCTCTGTAAATTGGTGTAGGAGCACACCTAGCTCAAACCCCTAGCTCTTTATTTCTGGCATGTACTAACTCTAGACAAGTCAAGAGAGTGTGTGTGGACCTTAGAAGGTCATTTGTTGTATTTCCCTAAGATGGATATGACTAGGTCAATTCATGTCTAGATAGGTTTCTTAGTTGGTTTCTTTTTTTGTGTGTGTGTGAGGTAGTTAGTAAGCCTCTGGAAACCCAACCAAGGCATCAGGACCCTTGGATAAGATGCTTGGTATCACTGGCACTTGGCCTACACTAGTGCCTAGTAGCTTGGCCTACACTAGTCCCTAGTAGCTCAGCCTACACTGGTGCGTAGAAACTCGGCCTACACTGGTGCCTAGCAACTTAGCCTACACTGGTGCCTAGCAGCTTGGCCTACACTGGTGACTAGAATCTTAGCCTACATTGGTGCCTAGCAGCTTGGCCAACACTGGAGCTCGGTTTTGCATTACTATTTCTTGGCAATATTTTGTCGTAATGGCCCGTGAAAAGTGGATCTTGTCTTTTATGGAAAATATGGCCAATTGTAATGGTTCCTAAAGAGATGCTTGCAAATAAGTGGGAATTTAGGTTTATTCCAATGATAGGATGGTTACTAATAACATCCTAAGCCTTCATTTTAGAGATCTAGAAGAGACTAGAGATTGAAGAAGAGGAGAAGCTATAGGAAAGTTAGAGATTTGCAGATTATTGTACTGTTTTGTTTTGTTTCCAGTAATGAGAAGTTGCAAACTATGTGTATAGTGGATATCAATTTTCTTCATGGTTCCTTTTGCATGAAAGTAGATTAGTTACTTTATTTTCTATTTTGTAAGTTGTTAGTTCTTCACTCGTTCTAGGTTGTAACCATTAATGGCCCCTCGAGGTTCCTAAATCCATGGTGAGAGTCATGTGTTGGGATGGAACTTGAGAGGAGCCCTTGTACATAGTTTCCTTTTTGTTTTATGTAGGAGAAGAAACACCAAAGAGTCTGGATATCTTACCCTAGGTGAGCTTGGTAATAGTCTAGCTAGGGAAGAGAATGAAAGCAATGTTCAAAAAACATTGAATAAGCAAGTAGAATGAATCTATTTGTGTAGGTTCAGCAAGAATAATATGAAAATCATTTCAATGGGGACTGAGTCTTGAAGAGGAGGTAAAGTTGAGAGTGACTTACCTCAGTTTAGGGTTGTTAAAACCCAAGAGATCTAGGAGAAAGATCTCATAATAGAGCCAAGATGGTTCTATAGCAGCAATGAGACTTCCATCCACATCAGATTGGTATTAGAGCCTAAATTGATTGGGCTTGTGGTAAATGTTATAGCCAGCAGTATCAGTAGGTGAAAAAAAGATGGTCACCAATGCAAAGCTTGCAAAGAAACTAGATGAGAAGAAGAGAGTGATAGAGGATCAAAGGGAAAGGAGTAGACTCCTTGAAGAAGCCCTAGATGGAAAGACAGAGATGAAGTCAATAGCAACAGAGGGAAGTAGAAATTTGATGAAGAAGACTTGATACCTAAACCAGACCCTCCCATGAATGAGGATCCATTTCTAAAATCTCTCAGAGACCTAGGAGGCAAAATTCTTGAAGGAATTCTATTCTTTAATGGAAAAATGGATAGTGAACTAGTTGTGGAGTGGATAGAAGGTATTGAGAATCATTTTGAATGTGAGGGCATAACTGAAGCACATAAGGTAAAATTTGCAAATTCAAAGTTAAGAGGTTCAACATTAACATGGTGGAAATACCTCCAAGAAGAGAGGGAGAAGATGGGTAAGCATCCAATTTCAAATTGGAAGTCCATGTTAAACAAGGTAAAGGAGCAATACCTACCTAAGGATTATGAAATCCAGTTACACAAGAAGAGGTAGAGTTTGAAGAAAAAATATTTGGATGTGGCTACGTATACTGAAGAATTATAGAAGTTGTGCTTGAGGTCAAGAGTCCAAGAGGATGAGACTATCAAGGTGGCTAGGTATATTGGAGTCCTAAAATGGAATATCCAAGAGGAAATCAATTTTTGGACTCCCACAACTGTCCATAAGTGTTTCCAACTTGCATTGAAAGTGGAAGAGAAGAACAAAAAGAAATCAAAATCAAACTTCAGAGGAAGAGGAAGAGGTAGAGAAGGAAGAGGACAAGGAGGCTATGGTGGAAGAGGATCAGATTCAAGGCAGAAAAGTGAGAACAAGCTCACTCAAAATCAGGAAGGAAACTCAAATAGAGGAGGTTTCAATAGAGGTAGAGGCTAACACTAGTTGGAGAGGAAGGAGCAGCAGCAATCAAGGAACAGGAGCATCCTAGTTTGCCACCATGAAGTGCTACCACTACAATCAGCTAGGACATCCTTCCTATAGGTGTCCTGAAAAAGGTTCTACTTCTCAAGGAGGTGGAAAGAGAGTTAACTATGTCCAAGAAGAATCAAGTTGCAGCAGAAAGCCATCTGAGGTACCTTT
The DNA here is from genome assembly GCA_018584345.1 of Thuja plicata. Lineage (NCBI taxonomy): Eukaryota > Viridiplantae > Streptophyta > Pinopsida > Cupressales > Cupressaceae > Thuja > Thuja plicata. The sequence goes on along the minus strand of MU227200.1, from coordinate 6,126,816 downwards.
AGAATCAGAGGAAGGTGAGGTCCTCATGATAAAGAGGACATTGATCAGAGAGCCAAGCAAAGAAGAACCAAGCCAAAGAAGGGCACTCTTTAGAGTGAAGTGCAAGATCATAGGAAAGCTGTGTAGAGTCATTATTTATTCAGACTCAACTGATAATATCATTAGTGAAGAGGCAGCCACCAAGTTAAATTTGAAAAGGATTCCACATGACAACCCATACAATGTTACATGGCTTAACAAAGGACAACATGTGTTTGTAGGAGAACAAGCATGGGTAGAATTCACCATTAGCAAGTATAAGGACAAAGTTCTACATGACATTCTTTCCATGGATGCATGCCAAATTCTACTTGGAAGTCCATGGAAATTTGATAGGCAAGCCATGCATGATGGAACCAAGAATGCCTACTCATTCAAGAAAGATGGAGTGACTTTAAAAATTTCATCTCTGATAGAAGAAGGAGAGATGAAGACATCAAGTCCAAGTGTGCTCATGGTTGGTGAGAAGGAGTTCTTGAAGACTCTAGGAGAAGGAGAAGGAGTTGGATTTGCATTAGTATTGAAGCCAAAAGATGAAGCTATTGTCAAGAAATTAGAGATACCAAAAGAGGTAAAATAAATACTTGAAGAGTATAGAGACATTGTGAATGATGGCCAGCCCACTCCCCTACCTCCTAAGAGACTTTTTAGCCACAAGATTGACTTCATTCTAGCAGCTACCTTACCCAAAAAAGCTTCCTATAAGATGACCCCTCAACAAAATGAGGAAATAGCCAAGCAAATCAGAGAGGTATTAGACCAAGGCCTAATTAGAAAGAGCATAAGCCCATGTGTAGTCCCTACCATTTTATCACCTAAGAAAGGAGGAGATTGGAGACTTTGTACTGAATCTAGAGCCATTAATAGAATCGCCATTAGGTATAGGTTCCCAATACCTAGAATTGAAGACCTAATGGACTGTTTAGGGGGGGCAAAGTACTTCAGCAAAACTGACCTTAAGAGTGGCTACCACCAAATTAGGATAAATGAAGGAGATGAATGGAAGACAGTCATCAAAACTATAGAAGGTTTGTATGAATGGCTTGTAATGCCATTTGGTTTGTCTAATACTCCCTCAACTTTTATGAGGCTTATGAATGAGGTATTGGTAGAATGCAATGGTAAATTTGTTGTTGTCTACCTTGATGATATTTTATTTTTTAGCAGAATGAAGGAGGAGCATATTAGGAATTTCAAAAAAAATTTCAAGAAATTGCATGATGAAAAGCTAATGATCAATTTGGAGAAGTGTGACTTCATGAAGCAGGAGCTTGTATATCTTGGTTTTGTTTTGTCATAGGGTAACCAAGAAAAGGTGGATGCCATTCTAAGTTGGCCTACTCCCAAGGCTGCAACTGAGGTGAGAAGTTTCCATGGTTTAGCTCAGTATTACAGAAAGTTCATTAGACATTTCAGTGGGATTTGTGCACCTATGTTAGACACCATTAAAGGTGGGATAAAGACAAAGTTTCAATGGACACCACAAGCTGACAAAGGGTTTGAAACACTCAAGGAGAAGATAGCAAGGTTGCCTTCTCTAGTTCTTCCAAGCTTTGATAATCTTTTTACAGTATAATGTGATGCAAGTAATGTGGCCATTTGGGTTGTCATAAGCCAAGAAGGAAGACTAGTAGCTATCCATAGTGAGAATCTAAATGATGCAAAGAAGAAGTACTCTTCTTCTGACTTAGAGTTATATGCTCTAGTCCAAGCACTCAAGAAGTGGAGGCACTACTTGCTGCCAAAGGAGTTCATAGTATATACTGATAACCAAGCTCTCATCTTCCTTAACTCTCAAGAAAAACTTAGCAGCAAACACATGAAGTGGGTGGAGTATCTACAAGCCTACACTTTCAATATCAAGCATAAAAAGGGAGTACAAAATAAGGTTGTTGATGCATTGAGCAGAAGACTTCTCAAAGTCCAAGAAATTCAACTACAAAGCATAGGTATTGATAGCTTCAAAGACCTATATGATGAAGATGAATATTTTGCCCAAATCTACAAGGTACGCAAGGATTTTAAAAACAACTTTCATCGTGATTTTTATGAATATACCTTGCAGAATGATTTATTGTTTAAAGGAGGACAACTTTGTGTTCCTAAATGGTCTATGAGAGAAAATTTGATTCAAGAAAAACATAATGGAGCACTTAGTGGTCATTTTGGAGTTAGTAAGACTCAAGAGCTAGTCACTAGGTTCTATTTTTGGCCTAGAATGAATAGAGATTTTAGACGGTATGTTGAGAGTTGTGTAGTGTGTCAAAAATAAAAAGGACACATCTTCCAATGTAGGTATCTATCAGCCACTTCCAATCCCAACCAGACCATGGGAATGCATAAGCATGGATTTTGCAGTTGGTTTGCCAAGAACAAGGCAGGGATATGATAGTATTTATGTTGTTGTAGAAAGATTTAGCAAGATGGTTCATTTCATACCTTGAAAAAATATTCATGATGCTTGTAACATTGCTCAGTTGTTTTTCAATGGAGTGGTGAGGATCCATGGACTCCCACTTAATATAGTTTCAGACAGGGACACCAAATTCATGAGCCATTTTTGGAAGACCTTATGGCAAAAGCTTGGCACTAACTTGTCTTTTGGATCTCCCTATCATCCACAAATAGATGGCCAAATAGAGGTAGTCAATAGGATTCTTGGTAACTTGTTGAGATGCCTCACAAAGGAGTATGGTCAAGCATGGTACCAACTCATTGGACAAGCTAAATATGCATACAATGATACAGTGAATAGATCGACTAGTAAGAGTCCTTTTGAAATTATTTATGGCTTTCACCCAAGAGGAATTTTTGAACTTAGAGAATTGAAGGAAGGAATGCATGGTAGTGGATATGCTGAAGAATTTTCTCATTCAATGAGAGAATTCCATGAAAGTGTGAGAAAGAACTTGATTGAGAATGTTCAAAAGGTAAAGTAAAAGGTGGATGCAACAAAGAGGGAGGTTCAGTTTCAGATTGGAGACTTTGTGATGGTACACTTGAAAAAACATAGGCTGTAAAAAGATGTTCCTCACAAGCTAAAGATGAAGAGGCTAGGTCCATGTAAGATACTTACAAAGTATGGAAATAATGCATACAAGGTGGAGCTTCCTGAAGACATTGGGTTGTCACTGATTTTTAACATTGCAGATTTGATAGCATACAAAGGACCAATTCAAGATGCTGATCAAAACCTTCAAGAGGTAATATAAGAGGTAAAAGATCTGAAATTAGCCCCTACTCCATCTATGACAGCTGAAAAGATACTAGACTCAAGGGTCTACAAGAAGACTAGGAACAAAGACTATATGCAACACCTTGTCAAATGGCATGGCAAAGAAGATACTAATGCTACTTGGATCAGAGAAACGGACTTCAAGAGGTTGGGAATTGATCCAAACATGCTCAATCAGAGGATGGATTAACCTATCTTTTTTCTAGGGGAGTATGGTGCAGGAGCACACCTAGCTCAAACCCCTAGCTCTTTATTTCTAGCATGTACTGAATCTAGCCAAGTCAGGAGAGTGTGTGTGGACCTTAGAAGGTCATTTGTTATATTTCCCTAAGATGGATATGACTAGGTCAATCCATGTCTAGATAGGTTACTTAGTTGGTTTCTTTTGTTGTGTGTGTGTGAGGTAGTTTGTAAGCCTCTGGAAACCCAACCAAGGCATCGGGAACCTTGGATAAGCTGCTTGGTATCACTGGCACTCAGCCTACACTAGTGCCTAGAAGCTCAGCCTATATTGGTGCCTAGTAGCTCGGCCTACACTGGTGCCTAGCACCTCAGCCTACACTAGTGCTTAGCATCTCAGCCTACACTGGTACCTAGAAGCTCGACCTACACTAATTCCTAGCAGCTCGGCCTACATTGGTGCCTAGCAGCTCGGCCAACACTGGAGCTCAGTTTTGCATTACTATTGTTTGTCAATATTCCATCATAACGGCCCGTGAAAAGTGGATCTTGTCTTTTATGGATAGTATTGTCAATTGTAATGGTTCCTAAAGAGATGATTGTGAATAAGTGGGCAGATAGGGTTATTCCAATGAGAGGATGGTTACTAATAACATCCCAAGCCTTCATTTTAGAGATCTATAATGAATAGAGATTGAAGAAGAGGAGAAGCTACAAGAAAGTTAGAGATTTGTAGATTATTGTACTGTTTTGTTTTGTTTCCAGTAATGAGAAGTTGCAAACTGTGTGTTTATCGGATATCAAGTTTCTTTGTGGTTCCTTTAACATGCAAGTAGATTAGTTACTTTATTTTATGTTTTGTAAGTTGTTATTTCTTCACCTGTTCTGGGTTGTAACCATTAATGTCCCCTCAAGGTTCCTAAATCCATGGTGAGAGTCATGTGTTGGGATGGAACTCGAGAGGAGCCCTTGTACATAGTTTCCTTTTTGTTTTTTGTAGGAGAATCAAAACCAAAGAGTCTGGAGATCTTACCCTAGGTGAGCTTGATAATAGTCCAGCTAGGGAAGAGAATGAAAGCAATGTTCAGAAAACATTGAATAAGAAAGTAGAATGAATCTATTTATGTAGGTTCAGCAAGAAGAAGATGAAAAGCATTTCGATGGGGACTGAGTCTTGAAGAGGAGGTAAAGTTGAGAGTGACTTACCTCAGTTTAGGGTTGTGAACACGCTAAGAGATCTAGGAGAAAGATCTCAGAACAGAGCCAAGCTAGTTCTGTAGCAGCAATGAGACTTCCATCCACATCATAAACTGTCGTGTTGGGTTGCACTATAACCTATCTTTCGGTGATCATGTTACTGATGGTTCAAAAACTATTTCCTTTGTATACTAATGGAAAAATATGATCATCATAAAAATCCCATGGACAGTTCATTAGATCATGTACTTTCCAAATTAAGCTCTGATAGAATCAACACATGTTCCTGCACACAAAAAAAAAATGCGGAAAACATTGTGGAAAGCAGTTTGCCTTAGTCAAAGGCATGTTTAGGAATTAACCTTGAAATTGAAATGAAATTACATGAAAGGAAATAATGAAAATTTAAAGGTAAATATTAGATCTACCTTGCATACCATCATAAATGAATATTGAGATCGCACATATTTATGAAGATGCATGTATGTTTCTTGAATTGTATTTTTTGAACCTTTGAATATAGAAAGGAATCAAGGATGCCTTCACAAATATGTAGATATACTAATACTCCTCATAGATCTTAAATTTTTTTATACTTGATAAACACTTTCTTGAAAGGAAGAATGCATGTGGACATTCAAAAGATCTTCTTGCTTGGTTGATAACTCCTCAACTTGGCCATCATGGGAGAGAAGATTGCTAAAATGAATAAGATTGCCTTGGATTCTTAAAAAATGCTTGAGACTTGGTCTTCAATTCATTTTCAAATCTTGAGAGAACATACAAAATCTTGATGTTGATTATAGTTACCAAAATTAGGAGAGATATGCCACTTATATCCCTCTCACAACATTTTGGGATTCAAAAATTGGAGGAGGCTAACACATGATCTAATTTCCCACTAAAACACCACAATGGTCCACCCATTTAAATTTGGGCCCAAACCCCAGGGTATATATCGCTTAGGGCATTCTGTACCCAGGTATACACTACCCAAGGCATTCTATACCCAAGAAATAAAGATCAAATTTGAATAGGGAGTTGGGAAAGAGGAAAATATGTCAAAATAGGGGGAGATAGGATGTTGGATTAAGCATAACAAACATGAAATCTTGAGAATGCCAAAATGGGGCCTAAGTGAGCATCTAGTTACAGGTGCTAAATTTTTAGGATGGTAAAATTATCCCCCACATTAGAAGGAGTATGAGAATACCTCATGCCCATGGTAAAGTAGATCAATGCATTGGAAAAATCCTATCAAGGTCAAGGATACAAGGAAACACCAAGCGCCCAAGTGACTTAGGTCCTCATAAATTCCAAAACCAAGATAAAAGAGTTAATGAGAGAGAGAGAGAGAGAGAGAGAGAGAGAGAGAGAGAGAGAGAGAGAGAGAGAGAGAGAGAGAGAGAGAGAGATGAACAACTATCATAGTAAGGTTGGCTTACTATGGGTCATGCAAAGAGAAGGCACTACCCCCATGTTAAAGCAATTATAAATGTCTTAATACGAGAAATAACTTTAATAGAGTATGCATGCACCCATAAGATATGTTTCCAGTATGAGATTCCCCCAAGAAAGGACAAACCAATTGAAATAAAACACATAACAAAGAGAGAGAAAAGGGGATCTACTAACTTTGGGGTCAGTATGGTCATATGATAACTCATGTATATCAAGAATTATATCAAATGAATTGACATCATCCCCAAATGGTAGCATAAATATGAGCACAATGGAATAGGATCACATAAGAGATATGAATAAGAGTCTTTTGGGACCAACATTGCAAAGACCATGGTGGCTACAAGAAGTTGAGTCCCACTTTTGGGCAAAAAGTGGAAGTGTTTTCCCTATTTTTCAAATTTTCTTTCAATTGATGTCAAAATTTGGGGCACTAGAGATTGAATCTCAAAAATATTCACTAATAGAAAATTTAGTGCTCGGAGTCTTGTTTTAAAATATGTAATTTATTTCAATACCCACATGGTATAAATTGTTTTTTAGTAAGCATGTTTAAAAATCACTTTTTCAAAATGCATGTTTCAGTTACATACCACACGTGTACGACCACCATATTTTGACCTAAATAAATATTTTTTTGTGAATCCTTTTGGAGAAAGATACATAATAAAACAAATATTGATGAGCATATTTTTCTTTTTATTGAATATTTCTTTTCTATCCATTTTTAATTGACTATAAAGTATATTTTTGAAACCTCAAGTCTACGGCAGCCATAATTTGATGAAAAATTCACATTTTTTCAAAATTATTTTTTTTTATCTTCAATAAAATTCTATTTAGATCGATGTCATATAATTTATTTTCAAAAAAATGTAAAATAAAAAAGTTATTAAAGTTTTAGTGAACCTCACTATTTTAAGTTTAGGTACCACTTTTGACTAATAAATATTGCAAAACTAGTAAAAGTGACCATATCACTATGAAATTTATATTTTTGAAATTTGGATAGTAAGAAATCTAATGGGTTTTTATTTCATCAAAAAATATGATTAGGAAGGAATTGAAAAAATTATGGCAAAGCAAAAATCTGGTATTTCAGTGCCTTAGCCATTATTTTGGAGGTCCAAGCATAGGCTTGGTCCCACCAAGCCTATCCAATGCAAAGGGTGGATAGAAAATTCAAATTTTAAAAATTGGGCACACATTTAAAAATGCGTACCCATTTCTTAAATATAATAAATCGACATGTAAAAATGAGTTTCTAGGCATAATTTTAAAAAAATAGAAATGGGCACCCATTTTTTGAATATTTGGATCGAGCGTCTAAGCCTAAATCGGGTGCTCATTTTTCAAATCAAGTGCCTATTTCTAGCGGCATTTTTCAAGTCCATAATACTTCCACCAAATTGGGACCCAAATTCTTGCACCTACCCACTAAAAATAATGGTAGCTACCCCTTTGCTCCATCCCCAATAAGACAACACAAAGGCACTTTTACGAACAATAGCACATGCACAACATAACATGTATATGACATATAGAAGAAATGAGATACAAATAGAGGAATGACACAATAGGTTAATTCATTTATCGCCTTGCACCAATAGAGAAACAAGGGTCATTTAAAGAAATATAAACAAAACATATAACAATAAACACATCACGGGGGAAGCACAACATAACAGGTAGACACAAAACATAATCCATTGTACAAGAGGAGATAGTCAATCATATCATCTTCCCTCCCCCCCATCTTGGTATATATTTTTTAGGGAAGGTAGGAAACACACAAGAGGAGAAATGTAGATCACGGTAAATGGAGCTATCACAAGTTCCAAACAATGACCCTGCTCTAGTGATGAGTTACTTTGTTTGTCACTATGGGAAAGACATAATTGTTGTTCAAATATAGTAGGTAAATCATGATTAACATCAATAAGATCATATATGAAATTATAATCACTAGCATGAACATCATTTTCATTAGAAATATTTTCATCATCAAGTGTATCTTCTTCATCCAAATTAATCATAATAGAATCTCTAATATGAATAGGATCATCATGTTTGTGTGATTTAATTTTATTTATATTAAATTCCTCCCTTGGGATATGCACAGGATGGTCAAAGGGAATCAAGGCATAATTGGGTGTCTTAAGGTAGGAAAGGTTTTGGGAAGTAAGTTCATGGACCCTAGCATAGCATTTACAAACATGGTCACAGACATAATAGTTACGTTTGGTTTTGTTTGAAATTTGAGGTGTTTTAGAATAAATCAACATCGGGTAAATTTCTTCTTTAGGAGGAAGAATGGAAGGAACCACACTAGGTTGAGAGATAGAAGTTTCTAGGAATCTATAAGATATAGGAGGTGGAGCTGAAGTAAAAATAGGAGGTATGGAAGGTGTAGGAAGGAGTCCAAGTCCTGTTAAGGATATGGAACAACCTTAGGAACGATAAGTTCAAAAATATTTTTGGCTTTAAATTTTTTACAAGATATGAATAAATTGTCTTTGCAAGGTTGAAGTGGTTGAGGCATGCTACACCAAAAGAATTCAAGTTCAATGTTCCCATAACTAGCTAAAGGCTAATAGAGACTATGGTTAATCATGATGATTCATCCATCATGGAGAAATTTTAAACACTTATGTATAGGAGAGACTATATCTTTCATGGAAGCGAGCCAAGGAAGTCCAAGTCTAACTTGAAGCTGATCAGAAGTTGAGATGACAAAAAAAGTGACATCTAAAGATTTCTTACTAAATTCTTTGGGAAGGGAAATGGAACCATGAGCGGGACAAGTGAAACCATTTAAAGTTTCAATCATCACATTTGATTTTTCATAGGATTCTTGCTAGAGATGTATTGTGTAAATATTTTCTTCGGTTATAACATTCACCCTACAAGTAGGATCTATAAGGACTCCATGAGAGGGGAGACCATTAATCTTCACGACAATATAAAAAGGACCATCAAGTTCCCTAATAGTCTCCTCAAGGTCAAATTTAATACAAATATCAGGTGTTGGTTTGGGTTTAGGTTCACAATAATCAGTAAGGTTGAGAACATTTCTAGTCTCATTACAATCATCATAATAGTTCACAATAGTAGGAGGGTCAACAACTTTGGAAGAAAAAGGAAAAGAATGGGTAGACTCAATAGTATTGGTAGAATGGGAAGGTAAGAGATTGGTATAAATTTGAAAATTTTGGTTGAAATAGATTTGTTTCCTTGATCATTAACACCCTCAACATATATAGAATTAGAATCAATAAGGTCTTGGACAATAGATTTCAAATGGAAACACTTCTCACTATCATGACCAAGTTGACGATGGTATTGGAAAAAAAAAACTTTGGGATCAAATCTTTTGTTGGACTATTTTGAAAGATCAATTGGTTTAATGGGGGGAAGTGTTAAAATTTTATCTTTAATAAATTTCAACATCACATTATGCAAAGAATTATAAATAGGTGTAAAAGCAGGAGAAGGTTTAAAAATAGATGACAAAGGAGCCACACTTTTGGATTTTGTTTCCATCTGTGAATCAATTTTGTTTGATGTATTGTTGATCTTAATGAAGTATTTAGGTTTTTGAAACTTTTGGGAGACATCACTCTTATCAACCAAATCCATTGGAGTGGTGCTCTCAAAGTGACTCACTTGAAGCTGATAATTATGAAGCACTACACACAATTGAGTAAAGGAAGAGAATTCAAAAAGTAATATCTTATCTCTAATGTCCTTTTATAAATTTAGCAATAAAAATACATTGAATATCAATATGAGGCACAATATAAGAAATTTGAGCATGAAAATGCTTAAATTTACCAATGAAATCAGTCATTTTTTCTTTAACAGCTTGTTTACAATGCATCAAATCAGTCAAAAAAATATTAGGAGCAATATTGTTTTGAAATCGTTGAATAAAAGAATTAGCAAGTTTTTCAAAATAATAAATGGAATAAGGAGGTAAATAACAATATAATTGAAAATCCTTATCTCTAAATATTATAGAAAAAAACTTTAGCCGTGATTTTATGATCATGAGAAAAGTTACTGCACAATGTTTGAAAAATTTCCACACGATTTTGAGGGATCACCTTTACAAATGTAAGTCTCCAAGTGGGGTATTTCCATGTATTAATGATATCCAAGGAAAAAGGAATATCAATGTCACAAGTGACAATATTGAATTTGGATTTTGTCATGGGGGAAATGTTTTTCTGCAAGGATGAAATGGTAGAAAGGTGTGTATGAGACATGTTTTAAAGATTGGGAGAATTATGAGAATGGAAGGAACATTGGAATATGAAAATGGAACATTTTTTTAAGTAGCCATGGTTGAAGGTTGGGAAACACATGGAACACTTTAAGGAAGAATAAATATAAGATTAAGAATACTTCCAAGACTAAAATGTGTAGGATTAATGTTTGGAACACATGTAGTCATGATAGGAGGAGAATATGTAGTAACATTAGGTAATGAAGTAGGAATAGGAATATAAGTTTCAAAACTAGTAGGAGGTTGAGTTAAATGAATATATTTCAAGCATAATCTTTAAAAGGTTTAATATTTTTATGGATGAGATGGGAAATAGTATGCAACAAGTCAACACCATTCTCATCATTGTGAATCATCTTCCTTATTATTTCTACTAAAGAGATGGCTTCTAGATTAGAGTGCTCTTAACCTAATAATTGCTCATTTTTTTCAAAATCATGGGAAAGTTTTTAATCTTGGGCAAGAGACACTCTTATGGTTTCATCTTCATCATGAGAAGAGTGGGGAGAAGGATTATCAACAATAGTGGGAATTTCATTAGTAGGCATGCACGTGTCTCACCAAAATTCCTAGGACACAAAGATGACTAAGGATCAAAGGAACCCATAATTTTACAAATTCTCCTAGCTAAAATGATATAGGTAGGACTCAATGTTATAACACTCATCCACAATTAAAATAATAGAGATATGTTTAACAAATATAAGTAGAAGATTTGAGAAAGAAGATGCAATCATTCACTAAATCAGTGCAATATAAATGGATTTAAGACACATAATTGAACATGAAATTCAATGAATAGTACATCTAACCATCAAATAAAAGGTGAAAATCTAACACCAAAATAAAAATGGAAATGTTACAAGTTAGGATCACCAAAATATACAATAAGAAAAAGGATGGATGTGGTGAAGCGGATAGGTAATCCACATTTTCCTAATGCACAAATGGAAGGAAGATGACCTAAAAGGGTCAAGTAGGACTTAATAACTAAGTGAGTGCAATGATACTTTGTGATAAGTGTATTAGGATAAGATGGATTTGAGGAGATATGAAAGGGTGATGCAAAATAGAAGGATAAATATGCAAAAATAAAAAGTTATAGCGAACACAAACTGACATAAAACAAATAGGAACTTGTAAGTGCCCAAAATAGAAACCAAAATATTGTATTGACTTGTGGTTTGAATCTGAATCTAATTTTTAGGGTATAGATCACCTTGGGAATTATGTACCCAGATATATATTACCTGGATCATTATATACCCTATACATTTGTCTAAAACTTTCACAAACAGTATCTCGGATCCCATACTTTCTAAATTAAGTCTTGATAGATTCACCACATGTTCATGCACATAGGAAAGGGGGTAAAATTTTGTGGAAAGGGGTTTTCCTTGGTCAAACCATTTTTGATGAATTAACCTTGAAATTGAAATTAAATTTCATGAAAGGAAAGTATGAAAACATAAATGTAAATATTAGATCTACCTTGTATACCTTCATAAATAGATATTGAGATCACACATATTTATGAAGATGCTTATATATTGCTTGAATTGTAGTTGTTGAACCTTAGAATATAAAAAGGAATCAAGGATGCCTTCACAAATGCGTATATCTATGAATACTCCTCACATATCTTTAATATTGTTATGATTGATAAACACTTGCTTTAAAGGAAGAATGCATGTAAATGGTCAAAGTATCTTCTTTCTTGCTTGAGAAATCCTCTTCTTATCCATCATGAGAGAGAAGATTTGTACAATGGAGAATATTCCCTTGGATACTTCAATAATGCTTGAGACTTGGTCTTGAATTCTCTTGAAAATATTGAGAGCACATACAAAATCTTAATCTTGGTTATGGTTACCAAAATGCGGAGAGATATGCCACTTATATACCTCTCACAATATTTCAGGATTCAAAGATCGGAGGAGGATGACATGGGATCTAATTTCCCACTAAAGCATTACAATGAGTCATTCATTTGAATTTGGGCCCAAATATCAGGGTATAGATGTCCTAGGGAATTCTATACCTGGGTATACATCACCTAAGGTATTCTATACCCAAGAAATTAGGCTCAAATTTGAATAGGGAGTCAGGAAAAATGAAAATATGCCATAATAGGGGGAGATAGGTTGTTAGATCAAGTATAAACAACATGAAATCCAGAGAAGACCAAAATGGGGCCTGATTACGCATCTAATTATAGGTGCTAAATTTTTAGGAAGGTACACTATGAAAACCTAGACAATACCTTGAAGGTAGAGGTCATGAATAATTTCCTCAAAAGAAATTGGGGCAACTATGTGGGTGATTACTTGAATGTAGGAATGAAAGATGGATTAAGGACTTTCTATTTGAGGTAAATGGACTCCTTGGGGTTGCCAAGGAGATACATTTGATAGATGAAAGAATCTCTTAGTGGTAGATAAATAGTCTTGAGGGAATATTATTAAGCTAAGTGGGATAAAGATAAGTCAATACAATGCAAAAGATGGACATCATCTCCTTGAAAGAGAGCAGTTCTAAGGAGAATAAATGATTCAAGTTTCTCTTTCTAGCATGATAATTTCTTGCCAAAGGATAGAACCTTTACAAAGGAAGCTCTCCAAAAGGAAACCTTGGACACATAAAAGTTTAGAAAGTGGGCTTCCAGGGTCCTTCCATGTGTGAGTTATGCAAGGGTAGTGAGGAGACATTTGACCACTTATTCCTTAGATGTCCATTTGTGAAGGAATATTGGATGTGGATATGTACAAAATTAGGATGAAAAAGTTCTCTACTAAGGGATATTATGAGTGTGTTCAAATATTGGCCTCTCTTGAAAAAAAAGGGTTGCATTCTTGCTTATGAAAATTTCATCTGTCTAACCTAATCTAGGAGATCTTGAAAGAGAGAAACAAAAGGATCTTCTAAGAAAAAGAAAGTAATATAAAATCCTTCCTTAATAAGGTAGAAGTTGTAAAGGTAGAAATTACCAATAGTAGACTAAGGGATTAGACTCATAAAAAAGACATATTTAGAGACTGTGTAATACTTATATGAAGAGGAATTGGTGCGACCTAAGAGTTCCCTTGATTATGGGGATGGGAGGTGAAGAAAATCAAACACTCAAAAAAGAAGAAGAATGGAAGGTTCCCCACTTCAAAAGTTCAAAATTAATTTTGATGAGGCATTAAGAGAAAACCTTGAGAGGTTTGGTACTAGATATTTGATCATGGGAGGGGTGTGTTATGAGTATAATTTCTGCCCCTCATCCAAATGGGATGCACAATGTGGAAAATTTTAAAACCCTCATTTTGGGGTTTCAAAAGTATTGAGAGATGCATTGGAATAAGGTGGATGATGAAAGATATTCTTCCATCATTAACATTGTAGAAATAATAGGTTCAATGTAAAATTATAATTTGTAAGCATTCTTAGAGGAAACATTGGAGATTTTAAGGACTTTTGGCTAATTCATAACCAAGCATGTTTATTGGTAGGATAATTTTGAAGCAGATAGTTTGGCTAACAAGGTGGTGAACAAGAATAAGCTCAGTTATCATCTTGTTGGGACATGGTAGTTCTAATGTTTGGGTCTATAGTGCCAATGTTTTATGGATAGTGGTTAAAGTGTTAACTATATCAATATTGATAATCCTTGCCAAGTGATGGGTTTGGAGAAATTTGGTTGTAGTGAGAGTGAAATATCTACCCTTTTGGTAATCTCAATGTTTATTGAAGTTGTGGGGGAAAAATGTATATAAGGGAAGGCGTCGTTATGCAAATTACTGTAACTCATTAGTTATCTCATGATTGGGGTTTGTTTTTTGGCTATGTGATACAGTTTTAAGGCATCATTATGAGTGCTAGAAGATATATTGAAGCAATGGAGGAACAAGAATTGAGAGTTGTGAAAAGGGTGTGATGCCCTAGTGTCATGAAGGTAGGGTTATTATCTATTGTTGTAAAAGGGCACAAAATCTAGAATTCTCAAGGCATGAGGATATTTTTTGGCTATGTAATCAAAGGAGAACTACAAATTGTAATGAGTTTTGTCCTTCAACGGATTCAATATGTGGGATGAATTAAGAGCTACTAGCTAAAACATGACCATTTTTAGACATTATACTATATATTTTTTAACTTTTAATTAATACAGATACTATCCTTGCAATATTTTTTTATTTCAGAAAATCTTGACGAATCTTGGAAAATAATGATAAAATGTGTTAATTATCATGGAAAATCCTTCCATTAAAAAATATTTTTAATAGAAAAGTAGGGGTATTAGGGTGTAAGTAAAAAATATTTTTAATAGAAAAGTAGGGGTCTGAGGGTGTAAATGATAATGGGTTTAAAGGGTAGGCTCTTTAATATTTAGCTATCACCATTGATATAAAGTATAATCTAACAACCCTCATTGTAATCTACAAGGTAAAATATACCCACAATTTGTAATTCTCATGATGTGAGTGATTATTTCAGGCCCCATAAGCATAACAAATAGAAAAAGTTTGAATATGTCTGTAACAACCTGCTCGCCTATCTCGGATGGTTGTGTCTGGTAATGGGGTGACGTTGCAGGGTATTATGCCTTCTTTGGGAATCATAGGGGGACCTTCTCTCAGTGGTCCAATGGTTTATTCCAATGTTTCCAGTGAACCTCCTTCCTACTTGATGGGCATTTTCGCTCATAGGCTCATTGTAAATTCCCTATCGACAGCTATCATTGGGGTGTCATCTGCTAGACCATTAATGATTTCCTCAGCTAGGGTAGAGGGTGTTGCTTGCACTGGGTAATCACTGGTTGAGGATGTTTTTATGTGCACACTAGGAGATAATGGGATTTATGGTCTAGATGTTATGGGGTTTCTGACCCCCTATGGTGTTTAGGAGCCCTCTATTCTTACTAGGCATCATTATACTACTGCCTGACTTGGATTGGAGGTTGTCACTTCTACTCCTGGATCTGGTAGTTCTATCCCTAAGACTATCAAGGATGCCCCCCCAAAACCTACTGCTAATAGTGGAAGGAGTTATGCTTGTGCTACCAAATCTACTGCTACCATCCCTTCAAAGATCTATGTCACTCCTTTGTGGTGGTTTGTGGCCCAGATGTGGTGGAACAGACAAATTTATACGAATGTCATGGGTTGGTTTTCATATTTGTGAGCCTTTGACCCTCTCTTCTGGATTTGTATCATTGGGTAGCTAGTTCTTGGTGACCCCTACTTTTTGGTAACATTGAGCTCTACCCTTGCATAAAGGGGATTTTCATTGCTTCATTTTCCTCTTCTAAATATCATCATTTGAATTGGAAAAAGTTATGGGTTTGGGGGAATCTCTCCCTTTTTTCCAAACCCTAGATAGTATCCTTCAACCCTCTTATTGAAGCACTCAATGTGTGTTCAATGTGGGTTCACCTTCCTAATCTCCCACTCCATTTTTGTGAGATGTATTTCCATGAGGCCATCAAAAACTCTCTTGGCCATTTCCTGAAGGTGGATGAAGCTATAGCTACAATGGGTCAATACTATACATTTTCCCACATTTTGGTTGAGGACCTTCCTTCCATTGTTAGTGTTTCTTCTATATTGGGCACATGGCTACTGACTGTACTCTTTTGCATTGAAAAGATATTTCTAATTGGTGGAAGGATGTAAGTAATAATTATTTGACAGTCTGTTCTTCTGATTATTCCTTTGAGGATTCAGAGTCTACTGATGAAGATGAAACCCCTACTAAAAATATAGTTTTTTCTCATGTTGTTGATCAAATTCAGGCTTCTGCTACTCTTTTGATTCTTTCTCCAGCTACAACTCTCAATGTTTCCCCTACTACTTTAGGTGCATCCCCCTCTGGCCTCGTGGTCCATTATGATACTAATACTTTTTCTTATGTTCTGCACCAAGTTTCTACTAACACTTCTCAACTTCTTCAACACTCTATCTGTTGTGTTGATGGCTTCCCTAGAGGAGTTTCCTTCATTAGGGAGCCTAAGGATAGAATAACCTCAATATTTATCTAAAAAAATGGGAAGTATTGTTCTTCAAACTCTCACTCATCTTATTTTTTTGAGTGAGTTTGGTCTTTCCTTTGAAGGGCTTCTAGCCTTTGTGCTATGTGTTATGTCTTTCTAGTCAGCACCTGTTGTGTTGTTGATGGCCTGATTTTTTTCCTTCGGGCCTTATTTATGTAAGGGTCAACCCCCTTGTTAGGCTTCTTGTTTAATCAAGAGAAAAAAGCTACAAAGGCTAGGGCATTGAAGGGAGGGTGTGAAGAGATTCCAAACTAGGATTCTCACGGGTAGTGAGAGAGATGGATCAATAAGGTTTATCAGGAATTACCTATCCAAGATTTCAGAGATAAGATATAGGCCAACCAGAAGTTAAAGGAATAGGTGCACAACCCGTAATGGATTTTTCAATCTGGAATGTGGGTTGACAGAGCATACTATCTTGGATGCCCACAATGGGTTTTTCAATAGGGAGTATGGGTCAATAAGGCCTGGAATGAACTGTGTGAACCTAGGTCAGATCAGCTAAGAGGAAAAAGGGACAAGAGGAGGCAAGATCGCTCGATAGAAAAGGTATTTGATGTAGATCCATTCTCTCTCCCACATTGGAATCAAAGGTGTTGGAATAATGGAATGGTGTGTACTAAGAGGGGAGGGGTGAATCAATACCCTTAAAATTTTTATCAATTAACCCTTAATCCTTTAGTAATCAATTCCTTGCATTACCAACCATAGATGATATTCTTATCTTTATGCATGCAATATCAATCATAAACTTAATTTTATGTAAGCATTCATGAAATGTAAGTACACATAACACAAGAATTGGTAACACAAAAACCCCCTGTTAGAAGGTAAAAACTGCGGTGGGGATAAACCCACAAAGCTTCACATTAAGGCTACAAGTTTGATCACTTCTAATGATCTTACCCTATTAGGAGTAACATTTTAGACTAGTTAGGTCTACTTTGTTAAGATATTTAGAAACATTTTTTAGTGTGTACTCGATTAAGAGATTTACAAAATGATTGTTAAATCCACCTTCTTAAAGGATTTCTTCTATTTGCTACACTTGTTAGAATGTAGTCAAAAATACTTATTGACCTGATTATATGCAATACTGAATTGCTTATTACAGATCCTTTAAGTTCACAATATGATGTATCACCTATAGTGATTGATTAATACTTTTGTTCTTATCGGTAGCCTTGAATCTTGTTCTTTATAACTGATTTCATCTTTTGTTGTCCTTCTGCATAAAACTCTCTATCTGATCCTTAGATGTGCTCTTCGACTACAGTAATCATCACATCCATATGTCCTGATTGATTACATATCTATTTATACAATGAAATAACCTAAATAGGTTTCACGCTTTACAATGATAACTCTATGTTCAAAGGTTTACAACTTGACCTTGATCTCCTAGGTTGCATATTTTCAATGGTTTTAAAGATAAGCATTATAGATAAATATAAAACTCAAGTGTTTTATCTGATGTGTAACTCTAACGCAAGGAGGGATGGCAATTGGGGCCAAGGGCACTCCCAAGTACCAAACTAGCTTGCAATTACACAATGCAGAAACAATAACAAGAGAGTGAGAGAAGAAACAACAGAAATCATTTTCATCAATTGATCAAACTCCTTACATGTTAGGCTATAAGGCCTTCCTAGTTTCAACCATATACATTCAATGAATTACAGACTGATCTTCATACATGCGAGGTCATAGACCTTCCTTCCATATATTTCAATACATAATCTTCTATCAAAATCTACGATCCTCCAAGAACTTATTTAGAACTGCCTTTTTAAACTAAGAACATAGAAAAAAATATATAAAAGATTCCACCAAAGAGGTCGGCACTCAAATCCCTAAGTGAGACCTAGATTTAGGTCCACACAAATCCCAATGAGAGACCCCACATTAATTATGCCACAGAGATTAAATGTAGAAGTCTACTACATTAGGATAAACAACTCAGAAGTAGCAAACTAGGCAACAAAAACAACTTGAGAACAAAGATCACCGAGAAATAGGAAAATGACTTAAGCCAAGCATACCTGAGCCATAGAAAACCAACTCGGAACAAGCATACCCGAGTGACAGAAATATCTCAAAACAAGAAAACCCAAGCAATAGAAAACCAACTTGGAAGAAAGCATACCCAAGAAACAGAAAGAAACTCAGAAAAATCATACCCAAGCAACAAAAATAAACTTGAAACAAGCATACCCGAGTAATAGGGTAATAGAGTACTTCACCGAGAAGCCTCCAAACAAACTAAAGAAAAAAAGAAAACATTTTTTTGGTTGAGCAGGATTTCCAATGACCCAAGATTCTCCTGCATCGGACACCTGGGGTTAAAAGAAATGATTCCATGAATTATGTATTAGGTCCAACCTAAAATGAATCTAACTTAGATTGAGAAATCCAAGATGACTCCTCAATCTATTTGTTCTACTACTTTATCAGATAGTCCATGTATTCTTTTCCTCTTGTACTTCTGCCATCTCTTTATTTCAAAATCTTCTCAACTTCCTCTATCTGCATCTTTGGATAATCACTCGGTACTATCACTTCTTCATCGGGTTCATGATATTCATACAATTCTAAAATATAGAATATAGGTGATATATCCATGTCATCAAGTAATTCCACTTCATAAGAGTTTCCACTGTCAAATCTTCTCAGTATTTTGCAAGGACCAAATTTCTTCATCTTCAAATCTACCTTTCTTCAAATGAACCATTACTGCATCACTAACTTCAAAATTTTTATGTCTCCTTGATCTATCTGTACTATCCTTGTATTTCTAATTAGTTTTCTCCAGCTTCCGTTTTACATCTTCATGCAATGTCTTCATAAACTCAGCAAATTCCTCTACTTCAGCACTTCTTTTCTCTTCTCCAACAATATCTCTCAAGTCTAATATACCTCTAGGTTGTATGCCATGAACCATCTCAAAAGGTGTCTTTCTAGTACTTTTGTTTACTGGATTGTTGTATACAAAATCTGCTTGTTCCAACATCAAATCCCAATTACTTGGTGTGTCTCCAACTAAGCATCTCAACAGGTTACCCAAACTTTTGTTTACAACCTCTGTTTGTCCACTAGTCTGTGGATGCAATGTAGAACTATATCTCAACTTAGTATCCAACTTCTTCCAAAGTCTTTTCCAAAAATAGCTAACAAATTTATTGTCTCGGTTAGAGATGATACTCCTCGGTAATCCATGCAATCTGACAATCTCCTTAAAGAAAAGATCTGCTATATGTACTCGATGTGATGTTTTTCTATATGGTATTAAATATGTCATCTTAGAAAATATATCCACAACAACAAATATTGAATCATTACCTCTTGTTGTACTCGGTAAGCCAAGAACAAAATCCATACTGATATCACTCCAAGGTTTCTCAGGAACAGTAATTGGTGTATACAAACTAGTATTCTGACTCACTCCTTTTGCAACTTGAAAAACTCCACAACTTTTCACAAATTTTTGAACATCCTTATACAAATGAGGCCAAAAATACCTTTCCTTAAGATCAGTATACAACACAAATTCATTTGGCATCGAATAATGTCTCCATTTCTTCACAGCTTGAACAATAGCATAGAACTCTTGATCATAGACAAAATATTTCCTCTTTGCATCATTCAACTTTTCACTAAAGAAAGCAACAGGTTTACCTTCTTGAGTCAACACAGCTCCAATTGCACTTCCACTTGCATCATATTCAACTTGAAATACCTTATTGAAATCATGTAAGGCTAACATAGGTAATTTAGCAATTTTCAACTTCAAAGTATCAAAACTCTTGTCAGCTCCATATGTCAATTTGAATTTTGTTTTGTCTCCTCTAATTGTTTCAGTCATAGCATTACAAATAGAACTGAAATTTTTTATAAACTTCCTGTAACAAATTGCCAATCCATGAAATGATCTTACCTCACTAACATTCTAAGGTGTAGGCCAACTAAGTACAACTTCAACCTTCTTAGGATCCATCTTTAAACCATCAACTAAAATCACAAAATCCAAATACACAAGTTCTTCTTTCATGAAGGAACACTTTTTCAAATTTATCAGAAACTTTTCCTCTTTCAATATCTGCAACACTTGTCTAATATGCATCAACTGATCTTCTCTAGTCTTACTGAATATAAGAATATCATCCAAGTATACAAGCACACATTTATTTAATAATTTCTTCAAAACTTCATTCATTAACCTCATAAATGTACTCGATGCATTAGTTAAACCAAAAGACATAACCAACCACTCATACAAACCTTCCTTTGTCTTGAAAGCAGTCTTCCATTCATCACCTTCTCTGATTCTGATATGATGATATCCACTCTTCAAATCAATTTTGGTAAAATATTTTTCCCCACTCAAACAATCCATTATATCATCTATTCTCGGTATAGGAAACCTATACTTCACTGTGATCTTATTGATTTCTCTTGAATTAGTGCACATTCACCATTCTCCATTCTTCTTAGGTGCCAATACAGTTGGTACTACACATGGACTAAAACTTTCTTTGATCAAACCTTTGTTCAACAATTCATGAACTTGTTGATTAAGCTCTTCATTCTTGGTTGGTGTTAACCGTTGTGGTGCTTTGTTTGGTAAACTAGCTCCAAGAATTAGATCCATACAATGAATGATATCTCTCATTGGTGGAAAACCATCAGGTTCATTATCTAAAATGATCTCCTTGTACTCAGTGAGTAACTTCTCAATGTCTGCAGGAATTTCATCTTCCATGTTCTTTCTTGATTTGTTAGGAATCAAAGCATAACAAATATCATTTCTTTTAAAATCCTTAGCAAACTGCCTACCTTCCATCAAAAAAACTTTCACAGATGTGCATATCTCACCAGAAGATTCTTCAACCAAAGGTAACAAGATTTGTTTCTTACCATCAACACAAATAGAATATCTATTCAATCTTCCATCATGTATAGCATGTCTATCATACTGCCAAGGTCTACCCAACAAAATATGACAACAATCCATTGGCATCATATCACACAACACCTTATCATAATACTCTCCAATTTTCAGATTCACAAAACATTGTTCACTCACCATTAATGTATGCTCATCCTTGATCCATGAGATCTGATAGGGCTTTGGATGCTTCATCCTCTCCAACTTCAATTTGGTGACCATTTCCTTCAATGCTAAATTATTCAAGCTTCCACTATCAACAATTACCTTCCAAAATTTGTCTGTAACTCTACATCTGGTCTTAAACAAAATTTTCCTAATAGGATCTTTCTTATCTTTCTCACTCCATGGTATTCTTCAGATCATGAGATTTCCTTCCTTCTTAGCTTCATTTGGTGACTCTTCTTGCACCAATGCATTTCTACTACTACCAACTTTCTTACTTGCATATGTACACTCAAAGGGTTTATGTCCTTCTTCACCACAGTTGTAACAAGTTACTTGGAACCCTTTTCTGCTATAACCACCTCGGGAGTAATTCCCTCTTCCTCGGTATGAACTTCCACCTTTCCATTCAGTCTTTCTCTTGTCTTGAGATGTGTCTGAAACTGACTTGTCTTGTTCAGATCTACTATTCTCACCATGAGATCTACCTCTTCCTCTAGGGAATCTACCACCTCTGCCTCTTTGTCTTTGTTTATATATTTTGTTCAATTTCTCCTCAGCTTTTAGGGAAAACTGATATGCCTCCTCAATTCTTTCCATCTTAATCAAACTGATCTCACCTTGTATGGAACTTCTCAATCCATTCAGATACCTTGTTATTCTTTCCACCTCATCTTCAACATGTCTAGATTTGATGTCCAATCTGTAGAATTCTTTAGTATAGTCTTTTACCGATCTATCTTTCTACTTCAAAATTTGCATTCTCTGAACTAGGTTAATTTGATAATCACAAGGTAGAAACTTTCCTTTCAATTTGTTTACCATCTTATCCCATACCTTGAATTTGTCTTTACATTTCTTCTTTTGATCCAATTGCAGATGTTTCCACCATAAGGATGCATGAACTTTCAAATTTGTGCTTGCAATCTTCACTTTCTTGTCCTCTGATAGATTATCATACTCAAAGTACTTTTCCATCTTGGTTCTCCAGTCTATCAACTCATCATAATCCAAATTTACACTATACTCAAGAGAATTAAAGTGAGGTGTGGATTTCAAACTTGTCAATGCTCGCAAGAATCTTTCTTCTTCTTGATTCATCACAAGTGTAGGTGCAACTTCACCTTGAACTTCTTCCAATTCATCATCACTAGCATCTACAAGATGTCTTCCTCTGCTCTGGGCTATCTCAATAGCTTCAAATATTCTATCCATCTATCTAAGAATATCATCTAGAACATGATTTGCATTTCCTCTCCCACAAACTATCTTGAATCCCTCTACAATTGTAGGTCAGATTGCAATCAGCTACCCCACAACAATATTACCAACTAGGGTTAGGGTTTACAATAAGGAACTCAAATCTCACAAATAATATGATACCACCTAATGCAAGGAGGGATGGAAATTGGGGCTAAGGGCACTCCCAAGCACCAAACCAGCTTGCAATTACACAAATGCGGAAAAAACAACAATAGAGTGAGAGAAGAAACAACAGAGATCCTTTTCATTAATTGATCAAACTCATTACATGTCAGGTTGTAAGGCCTTCCCAATTTTAGCCATGCACATTTAATGAATTACATATTGATCTTCATACATGCGAGGTCATAGACCTACCTTCCAGATATTTCAATACTTAATCTTCTATCCAAATCTACTATCCTCCAAGAATTTATCTAGAACTTCCTTTTTAAACTAAGAACATAGAAACAAATATATGCAAGAGTCCACCAAAGAGGTCGGCACTCAAATCCCTAAGTGAGACTCATATGTAGGTCCACATAGATCTTAATGAGAGACCCCACATTAATTATGCCACAGAAATTAAATGTAGAAGTCGGCCAGATCAGGATAAAACTCGAAAGAAGAAAACTGAGCAACAACAACAACTTGCGAACAAAGATCATCGAGCAACAGGAAAATGACTCAGGCCAACCATACTTGAGAAACAGAAAACCAACTCAGAACAAGAATACCTAAGTGACAAAAATAACTTAGAACAAGTAAACCCTAGCAATAGAAAACCAACTCAGAACAAGCATACCCGAGCAACAGGAAGAAACTCGGAACGAGCATACCTAAGTAATAGAAAGTGACTCGGAACAAGAGTACCCGAGCAACAGGGTAACAAAGTATTTTACCGAGTAGCCTCCAAACAAACTAAAGAACAAAATAAAACATATTTTTGGTTGAGCAGGATTTCCAATTACCCAAGATGCTCCTACATCAAACTCAGATCCACATTTCTCAGAATTAAATCTGTCTCTTGGTACTAGTGCTCGGGTTTCTTTGTAGTCTTTCCTTGGTGATGTCTCTATAGGCATTCTGCTTCTCAGTTTTCTCTATAGACTGACTGTTGGTGTTCACTGTGAACTTGTCTGTCAGGTTCTTCTATGAACTTGTTTGTCGATGAAGATTGGTTTCAATGTTCTCTTGCACTTAACATTTTTGGTGACCTCTGTGAACTGTTGTGTCGGGTTGCATTGTAAACCTGTCTTTCAGTGATCATGATACCGATGGTTCAAAAACTATTTCCTTTGTATACTAATGACAAAATATGATCATCAAGAGTAGGAAGCATTTTAGGGATATAGGTAAATCAAGGGCTACCAAGTAGGGTAAAATGAGCAGTAACAGAGATTGATCAGGTTTTCATCAGAGTCTATAGGGATTTCAGAGAAGGCCGCGTGAGAAACAACTGATCTTTGACGTATGTGGTGATGATTCTCCTAGACAATTCTCTCAAAGGTCTAGAGTTCCTATCAATCCAATCCAAAATGTTATCACGGATTCTAATACTGATGGAACCCAATGTGAAGAGCATCTTCCTTAGGCTCAATATCAAGGTAAGGGAGATTATGGTGTGTGCAAACTAGTGATTGTAGAAGAGATGACGAAGGAATTGATTCAAAAGTACAGAGAGCATGCCCTTATTGGTAAAATATGGAACCTTTCTCCATCAAATGAAGAAATTTCAAGCTGCGTTAATAGGATTTGGGTTGGGATTGATGAATTATTTTATATACATAAAGGTTTGGGGTTCTTCATTGTGATATTTATTGATAAGGCTTGCAGAGATAAGGTTCATAAATTTAAAGGGTGGTTCATGGAGGGTAAAGGATTTTATACCCAGACCTAGTTCCTAATTTTAATCTGAATGGTTTTGAGATATGTTTCTTTCCCTTTTGGATCTGCCTCCCAACTATTCCTATAGAATACAAGACAATCAAGATTCTTGAGATTTTGGAAAATAAATTGGGGATTTTGATAGGACATGACTAGGAATATCTTCAAAACTTCAAAATATCACCTAGAATTATCCTCCTCAAGGACATCATGAAAGAATGGTTAACTAATATTTTCTTTCAATAAAAATATGGGGTGTTCATGCAATAAATATAGTTGTCTGATTCGGTTGTGCTTTCACATAGACAACAAATATTGGGTCCTTTCTTTAAAGATGCTTCACCAGATTATGCTTAAAACAATTTCGTATCACTAGGTAAGGATACAATGAACACCCATGGATTAGGTACCCCTGACAAAGAATTTCATCCATAGACAACGCACATAGATCAGGGTTTAGAGCTAGAAAATGATATTGGTTAGGACAATATGGTAGATCATCTAGATAGTGAGAGTCTAGATTAGGTAATTAGTAAGAAAGTGCAGGTAAAATATAAACATGAGGAATAGAGGGAAATTTCTAACATAGTGGGGGTGCTTGAATTAGTGTCATTCCCTCTTGTTGGTACTTCAAGTTGTTGTACCTCAAACATCTATGAATTGCACTCGACAGGGGTCAGTGGTTCTGTGTGAGGAGAACTTTTTGTCGGGGGGGCAATGATCAAAATAATGACATGTATCATGAAGATGGACTTGAAGAGGATAGGAATGGAGATGAGGAAGGAGTTGGATTTGAAGAAGAGGAATCAAGATATGTTCAACACCTCTATTATGAACTAGAGAGTCATATTTATATAGAAATATATAGACAAACAATCTTGGAAACACCTCAGCACAAGTCTGATTATGAGGAATGAGGTTCTCCTCTTAAAGAAATTCAAATTACCTCAAATCAAAAAATAGATCAGTGCCCATCTATGGCTAAAATTATTCTCTCCTTTATGTGTGGGTCTCTAGATAAGGAATGAGGGAAGGAAAATGAGGTACGAGATCATAGGAATGAAGTTTTGATCAAAAATTTAAGAGCACATAGTATGAATGTAGCAGATTTGAATGGACTTGTCAATAATATGATATTTGATGTAGCAAAAAAAATATTTGACAATTTTTCTAGAGAAGAGGAGCTAGACTATGACATAATTATGAGAATTCAGAAACAAGATCAAAAGATGGTTGTCAAATATCAGAAGATGGATGTTGAACCCTCAGAGATAAGGACACGCTCCATCTCACAGTCACATGTGGACATGTCTTGTATAAATATCTATGTGGTATCTAAGAGACCTAGAGGACATTCTCCTAAAGACAAGAAAATAGAAGAAGAAGTTGCTATAGGGGTTCAACTTACACTCTCTTTTGGTAAAACATCTCAGAAATCCAAGGATGAGGCTATTGCTTCAATAGCCAAAAAAGTGAAGCAAGGAAGGAGAGAGAATGGATCTCTAAGGGAAGTATGAAGATTATATCCTAGAATGTTAGAGGCATTAATGCCTCTCACAAATCCCATCTTATCAAGGACCAAATCTTGGTAAGCGGTGCAGACATAGTCCTTTTACAAGAAACTAAATTGTCTAAGGAGAATGGGGATACTTTTTTTGGTCCATGGAAGGGATGAGCTTCCCTTCATGTTCCATCCATTGGCACTTTGGGAGGCTTGGATACCTTATGGAGACCACATAAGTGTAAGGTATAGTTAGTGAATACAAATACAAATTGGCTGCTAATTGAGG
The DNA here is from genome assembly GCA_018584345.1 of Thuja plicata. Classification (NCBI taxonomy): domain Eukaryota; kingdom Viridiplantae; phylum Streptophyta; class Pinopsida; order Cupressales; family Cupressaceae; genus Thuja; species Thuja plicata. Next base: position 6,100,353 of record MU227200.1, on the reverse strand, counting down.
TATCGGTGTTTTCACTCTCCTTTTTTCTTCTAAATGTGTATGGTCTAGTTCTAATATTCAATAAACAGAGATTATGGGGACTGTTGTCACTAATTTTATCAAATTTAGAAGCATCATAGTCAAAAGAAATCTTGTGAAGGGATTTTAATGCAACATTGGGAGAAGTGGATAAGGTGGGAGGTTCTGATCCCTCCTTCAAAGTAACAGAAGACTTTAGAAATTTAATGAAAGGAAATGCATTATTTGATTGTGTTCCTAACAATTATAAAATTACTTAGATGAACAAAAGAAAAGGGATTCAATTTGTAGGTGTCAGACTGGATATATTTCTGCTTAATTCCCACTGGATCTTGGAGCAGGGTTGTTGTATATCCAATATCCTTATCCTTACTGGCTCAAATCATTTTATTGTGGCTCTGGAAATTGAGATGGAACCTAATGTTTTCAAACCAAGACCATACTTCAAATTGTAAAGGATTTGGTTTAGGGATAAAGAATTCATGGCATTTCTAAAGAAATGGTGGTCAAAATGCCCCTGTGTGAAGGGATCCTAGATGTTCCAGTTGTCCAAAAAGATAGCTTTTATAAAATAAAAAATCAAGGAATGGAATCATGACAACTTTGGAGATATTTTTTTAGTGAAAAGGAACTTACAGGCTCAGGTAGAAGAGTGGAATAAATATGTGCTACATCTTGGTCCTACCCAGGAAGTCTATAAGGGCCAGAGAGACTTGAAAGAAAAGTTGGAGGAAACTTTGCTAAGGGAAGAGACATACTGGAGACAATGTTCAAGAGACTTGTGGCTCAAAGAGGGTGATAGAAATACTAGTTTCTTTCACACTTCAGCGAAGATTAAAAGACATAAAAATGCAATTTTCCAAATTAAGGATTCAGCAGGTAATATCCTTACTACTGAAAAGGATATCAAAATGGAAGCAATCCATTTTTTTAGGATCTATTGAATAAGAAATATTACATTGAGCCTTGTCCATCCCAATGGATAGTCTAAACTACATCTCATGTTTAGTTTCCGAGGAAGATAACTCTCTTCTCATGCATCCCTTTATGTTGGAATAAGTTAGGAGCTCAAGATTTTCCATTGAAGCTAACAAAGCCTCAGGTCTTGATGGTCTAACTCATTTATTTTTTCAAAAATGCTAGGATTTTGTGGGGGAAGATGTTCTAAAGGCTGCAGAGGAATCGAGGAAGCATGCATGCATGTTTAGTAAATTTAATAATACATTTATTACTCTTATTCCCAAGTGTTCTCGACCATCTACATTTACAAACTTTGGGATAATCTTCATCTGTAATACTATTTATAAAATTATCACAAAATCAATTGTTGTTCGGTTGGGAAAAAATATTCCTAAAATTATCTCTGAACAGGAGGGGAGTTTTATCTCGGGTAAAGACATAGTGGAAGGTTCCCTTTTTTCTTCTGAGGTGTTGCATTTGATTAAGGTGGAAGGATTTTAGGCTATGGTTCTGAAGATGGACATGATGAAGGCCTACGATAAAGTTAACTGGTCCTTTTATCCCAGGTGTTACATAAGTTTGAATTCTGAAGAATATGGATTAAGTGGTTTCTTTCCTGTGTCAAAGGTGCCAAATTCTCAGTTCTTGAAAATGACTCTCCATGCAATTTGTTTTCCTCTTCACAAGGAGTCAAACAAGGGGACTCTCTTTCCCTATTCTTATTCATCATGATGGATGAAGGCCTCAGTAGATTAATTTCTCATAAGAACAATCTTAGTAAATGGTCTGGAATATCAACTCACCAAATAGATTTGAAGATTACTCATACTTTGTTTGCGGATGATTTGCTATTTTTTAGTATTAGTAACCTCAGAGAAGCTGTCAGGAACAAGGAAAATCTAGATGAGTATTGTTCAATTTCAGGTCAGAAGCTAAAAATTGCAAAATCAAAGATTTTTTTCTTTAAGACACCCCTAAAAGTTCAAACATTGATCAAAAAGTATCTTGGATTCTCGGTTGAAGAAATGTTGAGTAAATACCTAGGGATTGCTTTCTTCCAAGGCGCCTGCAAAGCAGTTTTTTGGGATAACATTTTTCAGTCCATTATGGACAGGATTACTTCATGGAAAGCAAGATGGCTTTCTCTTGCAAGTAGGATTTTTTTGGTAAAATTAGTCTAATCTTCAATTCCAAATAATATTATGTCAATTCTTATGGACCCCAAAGTTGTGGTGGAGAAAATCAGAAAATGTCTGAAACATTTTATATGGAAAGGCAACCTGGATGATAAGCCTAAAATTCTACTCATTTCATTGGATAAAATATGTTCACCTAAGGACTCCAGCGGATTTGGTCTACATAGTCTATATGAAAGAAACATCGGACTTGGAGCTAAATTGTCGTGGAAATTTTAGGAAAATCTAGATACATTATGGGCAAGGATAATCAGAATTAAGTATCTAGATTGTGATGATCCGACTACGATCTTCACAATAAGAAACCCACCACTAGGGTCTTCAATGTGGAACTTATTAGTTACATACAAACAGGTTATTCTCTCACACCTATCATGTATGGTCAACTAGGAAATAGGGTAAGTTTTTGGGATGAATCTTGGAATGGGTTTCCTCCTATTTCCTCCTGTCCGGGAATATTACCAAGCACTAGTATAGTTCTCGAGAAAATGTGGGGGAGGAGGTTAAAGAGTATATAGAAGTGGATCAGTTTGGAGGAATAACAAAAACAAGTTGGAAATATTTATCCTCTCAAAATTTACCCAAAGATCAGAGGGATACTCTATTAGCAATTCTTAATCAGAGACCGATAATTATAAATGATGAAGATGAAAAACTCATCTAAACTAAAGTAGGAAATGGAAAATATTTAGTTACAGAGGGTTATCTGTCTATAATAGAGAACAGTAAGGGCTTCCGAAATCACCTTTATCACTTTTATTGGCACTCAGGAGTTTTACCAAAGGAAGGATCCTTCCTCTGGGTGGATTTAAAAAAAATTATTCTTACAAGTGATCGACTATTCATATTAGGAATTGCAGATAAATTTCATTGTGTCATGTGCGGAGAAGTGTAGGAAGACATAAATCACTTGATGGTATCTTGTGATTTCACACAAGAAATTTGGTATTGGGTTTGTGGAAAGTTGAGTTAGCATGGCCCTTTACCTCCTTTTCTCTCCCAATTGTTAGAGAAGTGGACCCTTTTGCACAAAGGTTCTTTTTTCATAGAAATCTGGAGGGTTATTCTAGCAGTAGTTGTTTGGTGCATCTGGTGGGAGAGAAACAAGAGAGTTTTTTGAAAAGAAAAAAATTCAGCTGATCAAGTGTGTATCATAGTGGAGAAGTCAAGTTTAGATATGGTAAACACATACACAAGTAGATCCAAATCCCTCTCTTACACATTCTCTTCTCAAGACACCATAATTTTTAATGTATGCTGCCAAATAACTATCCCTTCAAGGGGGTTCTTGTGGGAAAGAAGCCTAAATCAGAGGCCAGGAAAGATCTCAAGTGGGAGCCCCAAGATTATCAGTTCATAAAACTAAACCTATATGGGGAATCCAAGGGCAATTTAGGTTTCTCAAGGGCATGGTATGTGTTACAAGGTCCTGATTTATTCAGTGCAACATGTAGCAGGATTTTGGATGGCTCTAATAATATTGCTAAAATTGGAGTTCTTCTGTTAGGGGTAGAATTGGCTATCAAATGGGGGATTAGGAAGATTCATATTGAGGGTGACTCTTAGGTTATTACTTCTTCTCTTGCATGAAAATAACCAACAATTTGGGAGATCCAATACATTCTATCTATGGTAATTAATCTCCTACCCCAATTTGAAGAGTATGAAATTTCACATTGTTACAGGGAAGCCAATACAATGGTTGATTGGCTAGCTAATAAAGGGGTCTCACTAGCTCATGAGTCCTCAAAATGGGGACATAAAGAATTTTTACAGACTCTTTTCAAGGATAAATATTTTCTTAAGGATTCAAAGGATTTAGAAACCATGTCACCATGTTAAAGTGATGTGGTGGCAAAAATAATTGTCGCCAATTTACTTTGTAAAATTGTGCTCACACTTTACCCACAGATTTATGGTCCTTGAGAGCATGTGCTGATGAACTATAACTGATTGAATGTTTGAATATGATAATCTAATGATCACCAAGCTACAAAATTGAATGCAATACATTAAATCAGTTAATGTATGGTATTTTCATTGCTGTCAACTTGATATAGTTTGATTTCTCATACACATATTGTCATAACCTTGAAGATCTAAAGAGACAAAGTTTATGTTGTCGCTAAAATATAAAAAATTTGTATACACCGAGTGATAGTGAACACTGAGAAGATCACAATGTATACTGAGCATGTTTTACCAAAAAAGTGTATACCAAGCACCACAATAACTGGAGTTGTTGACTGAGCATAATTGAAGATGATGACCGAGCATAATTGAAGTTAAAGAATGACAAAATTGCTTAGGTGGTAGAGATACAATTTAGGGTTGACTAATTATGGTGTAGGGAACCTCCTAAAGTTCCCTTTTCTTTTCTGAAGTGTTTGTAATAAGGCAAATCCTTTGGATCACCCTAGTGTGTGCATGTGTGGGTCTATTGTGTAAGGTGAAGGACCCTAAGGTAAGTTATAAACCTATGGGTTCCTGAAACCATGTTAGACCATGTTAGTCCCTTTTGGTGATTTTTGTGTTTAGTTAGAAGTTTATGTTTTAAGACCTTAGGATAGGCTCTTAACATGTTTTGGACCTCTCCCACACCCTTGGAGGTTGGTAACATTGACATTTTCTCAAATTAGCAATTTTGTCAAGTTTTGCCAAAAAGTTGTCTTTTTGCAAAATGTTGCATGAGTAACTTTTGCAAAATGTTGCTCGAAGAATGACAACTCAAATGTAACCAGGCACACCAACTTCTTAGAGAATCTATAATGCCAAGATGATGGTATTAGATGTTTTCATGCCTTCTAGGAAGGTTAGAGTTTACTGTGTACGGAGCTTGATGTTCAGAGAAGGAAATAGAAGAGTTTTCTGAGTCATTTGGAAAGTGTACGGCCTGGTACAAATTCATCTTATGGATCCACTTGCATAAATTTGTGATGCTTTTAGTTACTTCAACATTCTAGTTGGTTTAATTTGTTTTTGTAAATTTTCATAGGAGTTAGAGATTTTACTTGCTCATTGTCTGAGAAACCAAGGTTTACTGGGTCTGCTCCACAGATGTGATCCTAACTTTGGATTTAACTAGTGGATTTGCTCAGCCACTTGGGAAATACAAGTTAGGATCATGCTCTTTAATATTCTTAAAGCTCAGAATCTTGGTGTTAGTTCTATGTTTTTGGGGACAAAGCCCTAGGCTAATTATCTCTTTGTAATTAGTCTGGTTCTTCAGTACAGTCACATGCATGTGCAATATATGATTGGGAGGATCAAACCAATGGTGGTTCTAGACCATTTTGGGGTAGAGGAATCTATCTAAGCCCTTTTTTCATTATTTGAACCCACCTTAGACCACTTGCTTAGTAATCCAAGCCTAACCTAACTAATTAGGTCTATGAGCTTAGCAAGAGTTTAGTGGTGCAGGAGTGGAGTGAAGTGATAAGGTTTAGGGAGGTTTCAAAATTCCATAAAGGGTATCTAGAAACCTAATCAGATCAGTTAGATACTCCTATATTTGAAATTTATGGTTGAAAAACCCTCTAGATAGGGCTACAAGGAATTCTAGGTCATTTAGTGTTTGACCATCCTTGGGTCTGCAAGACTGAATCCATTGGTGGATTCTCTACTCTTGGGGTCTAAAAAAAGTCTTACATCACCTAGGTTTGTTGGCCTAAGCCTCTAATTAAGTTTTCTACTGTTTAGCTAGGTTTAGGTAAAGTATCCTTAAAGGAGATATTGCAGAGGTTGGTATCTTAGCTTGGAGATCTAAGTTGTGATAAGAGGAGTGAGTTGGCATCTTAGAAAATTAATTACACGCCCTAGGAATACATATGTGGAGTTGGGGTGTTTGAATTAGAAGTTTGAAGTGATAATAAGAAGTGGGAGCCCATCTAGGTCTTCTTGCAGTGCACTCTGCATCAGATTGATTGCTTTATTTTCAACAATCAGTTAAACTAAAGCATGGAAGAATATATAAAGCACATTTTATTCACACTTATCAAGGAAATATTTACAGAATAAAACTAAAGGGGAGATTTATAGGATAAAGAAATGCATGGTGAGTTTTACGGATCAAGAAGAGATCTACAAAAAAACAAGGAGATTGAGCGACTAATCCTGTCTATATAAAGAGACAAGGAATTCATTATCAAAGAGAGGAATGTTGAGTATAATTTGTGTGAAGATAGAATTATTCATGCAGATCTAATCATATAGGATAAAGAACATAGCCAAGGAATTATGCAGACACCGAGCAACAGAGGACAGGGCATTCACCAAGGAGAACAAAGAATGAAAGCAAAGGAACTGAAGTGTATATTGATCAAAGAGGTATTATAGAACTACCAATAGATCTGAATATTTTCAAATCAAATTTGTATTTGGAACAGATCATTTATTGTATCAGTTTAACCATTGATTCATAAAATCTCTTATCCGAGTGGGATTTAACATTCCTTATTGTATTGAGATACTCAATAGTATCAAAAGGTTTTCTTGTTGACAGCATAGTGAGTGCTAGGTCCAAAGATGAATTGTTGGTTTTAAATCCTCTAACAAGGTTGCACTTAATAGTGTGTACTGTAATCTTAAACAGGGTTGGCTCTTCACCAAGCTCACTTCAGAAGAGTAAAAATATTTTGGGCTACCGGTCCCGGGTGGTTTTTCCCATATTGGGTTTCCACGTTAAAAATCTATGTGTCAAATGTGTATATGTTTCATTGTATTGATATTTTTCTTTAGACATTATTAAAATTGGATTGGTCGGTTAACTCTAAGTTTATTTGTTGCTACTCGGTAAAGTCTAGAAAAGATAAACAGTATATATTATCGAGCAGTTTATATTTGTTTAAAGTTATTTATGGCATACATCTTGTTGAAATTGGACTGTAAGATAACTGGGGGTATTATATTTGTGAGATAAGTTTTTGTTTAGATTTTTTGGAATTATTTTTAAGGTCACTGATTCACCCCCCCCCCCCAGTTATTCTAACACGTGCCATAGTTACNCCCCCCCCCCCCCCAGTTATTCTAACACGTGCCATAGTTACATAGGGACCCTCTCATCTTCAATTCAGTTATGAAAACCTGCAAAGGATCATGTCTCATTTTCATGAGTAAAAAAAAGTATAGGACAGATTTCTCTCTTACCTTCACAAACACATGCGGGTTGCATTCAGGCCGCTTCTAGTGGAAATTGAACATGCAGTACATAGAGTGATTAAGGACAATGTTTTTCTTCTCATGGCACCCAGAAGTCTCTTCCATTCACAATTAGTATCCACATTTTTATCTAACTACTATGATTTGATATGCAGGGGTAAAGTGAAACCGATGACTTCTTAGTCTAATTTTTGGTTTATAGTTTATACTCAAAATTTTGGGTTTTCTGACATACAGTGTAGTGAAAGGTGATCATCTTCATAATGTCACTTGTTTCATGGGCTCAAAATTGATGTAGATTTTATGTATGGGGTAAGTGTCAATATGTATATATGGGTTATGTCGGAGGGTTTTTGGCTCTACCTTAGCTCATGGTTGTTCATAGATGTTCTGATGCTAGGTGGTTCATGATTATGTAAATACATATTGTACTAGCAGGGATAGGGAGTTTTCTCCCTGCTTCTTTCCCCCTTGAGCCTTTCCAAAGTAGTTTTAATCAAAGTATAATGGAACTGCCATTTTTATCCATAAATAAACAAATAGATTATAATTTTACTCTAATGTTAAAAGAAAAGAGAAAAATCTCATTCACCAATAATGTTATTGAGTTTAAAGTTTGATACTTGACTACTTATACAAATGAGATATTTGAGATATTTACTTAAACATGTGTCCTTTGTAGTAAAAAGATAAATAATTTTATAATGGATAAGTTCCTCAATTGTTCTTGGAACAAAAGGTTAAGGAAAAAAAAATGTATTACATTGAAGAGGTTAATCTCACTCATAATCATCATCAAAAGCATACATAAGGGCCAATATCTCATGGGAGCAAAAATTCTTATTGCTTAGTAAACAAATAACTCAAAAATCTTATTGCTTTGTAAACTATTAACTGTGTTCAAATTTGTTGTGATGTTGAATATTGAAAAAAAAATCATTAAAAAAAAAGAATGAATATTTTTTGCACTTTGAAATGGTGAAAATAGAAAAATATTTTATTTTAGATGTGATGTTATGAAGAAAATATGTTAATAGATAACTCTTGAATTGATTTATTAAAAAAACAATAAAAACACTTAAGAGTAGGGGAAAGGGACCAGTAGTGGACATAGCACCAATACCCATTCACTTTTTGTTAAAGGGACCCCCCAATACGAAATAATCCTGCACACCAATAAATGTACATAATTAACCCAAAACATATTTATTCAACCCCCAATACATGTTCACACATGAACAAGTAGTAGATAGATTAAAAAAACAAAAAATTGAACCACTATTGGTCCTTATGTGATTGAAATACAATATTCCTTGCACAAATCTAGTGAATAAATCATTTATTAAAAAGTCATATTGTTTACAATAACCACTTTATGCAAGTGGACCAAAAGTACACAATTAGTCAAATTACAAATACAAGAGAGCAGTTATTGGTCCCCTCATATGACAATTTTAGAAATCAAACTGAAATTTATGGGTTCTCATATGCACTTTCTCCCAAACAGGTTTGTACTCTTTGCGGCATTTAATCTATCTGCAAATAGTACCTACATTTTCAACAACTGGTGTAAGACTCCCATATAGACAAAAAAATAAACAATAAAAAACATATTAAAAAAACTGTAAGGCTAAATCCACACATGAGAATTAAATATGAGAATTAAATTTAATATGCAAGCATAAAATGACCGATTGGTTGCAAACAATAAGAATTTAGACATTCAAAATCTACACATACAAGCATTCAATTTGATATGCAGGTATGAAATGACTAGTTGGTTGCAATCAACAAGACCTCAAATTGTAGCGCAAGAATGAATTGACAGGATGTTTCCCACCAGAATTCAAATTCAAAATTCAACAACCACAAATGAATGCATTCAACTTACACATTCAAATTTCCAAACTAATTTATAAAGGGATTTTGCAAGTTCATTTTCATTACTACAAATAGGAAGTCTGAATATTAATTGCAAACCACAGAGGTGAATCAAGAATTATTTGTTCATTACTGCAAAGTCTAAATATTCTCTGTAGACCTCATAGTTAAAGGAAGATTTTCTGCACAACCCTAATTAGGTTGGTACACTATGCTTAACCTTACTAATGTGGGTGTTGGAGTCTTGTTGCTACTACATAACTAGCTTGGCTCTGCTCTGAGATCTTTCTCCTAGATCTCTTAGGGTATTCACAACCCTAAACTAAGGTAAGTCACTCTCAACTTTACATCCTCTTCAAGACTCAATCCCCCATCAAAATGCTTTTCATCTTCCTCACTGTCGAACCTACACAAATAGATTCATTCTGCTCACTCAATTAATGTTTTCAAAACATTGCTTTCATTCTCTTCCCTAGCTGAAATATTACCGAGCTCGCCTAGGGTAAGATCTCCAGATTCATACCTATTTCTACTCCTACCAAAAATAAAAATGAAACTAAGTACAAGGGCTCCTCTTGAGTTCCATCCCAACACATGACTCTCACCATGGATTCAGGAACCTCGAGGGGCCATTAATAGTTACAACCCATAACAGGTGAAGAACTAACAGCTTACAAAATAGAAAATAAAGTAGCTAATCTACTTCCATGAAAAAGGAACCACAAAGAAAATTGATATCCACTAAACACACAGTCTACAACTTCTCATTACTAGAAACAAAACAAAATAGTATAATAATCTGTAAATCTCTAACTTTTCTGTAGCTTATCCTCTTCTTCAATCTCTACTCTCTCCATCTCTGAAATGAAGGCTTGGGATGTTATTAATAACCATCCTCTCATTGGAAACAACCCCAAATACCCACATATTTGCAAGAATCTCTTCAAGAACCATTACAACTGCCCATACTATCCATAAAAGACAAGATCCTCTTTTCACAGTTTATTGCGATGGAATATTGCTGAGAAAAGGTAATGCAAGCCGAGCGCCAGTCGCAATCAGTGTTTGTCGAGCTCCAGTGTTAGCCGAGCTCTATTGTTAGCCAAGTTGTAGTGTTAGCCAAGCAGTAGTGTTAGCTGAGCAACAGTGTTAGCCGAGCAACATTGTTAGTTGAGCAGCTTATCAAGGGTTCCTAATGCCTTGGTTGGATTTCCAGAGGCTTCCAAACTACCTCACACACACACACAACTAAAGGAAACCAACTAAGTAACCTATCTAAACATGGATTGACCTAGTCATATCCATCTTAGGGAAATAAAACAAATGACCTTCTAAGGTCTATACACACTCTCCTGACTTGGCTAGAGTCAGTACTATAACACCCCAAAATTGGCATCTTTCAACCCTAACCAATTTTGTTGCATTTGTCGTTCTTCTGAATCATCAAAGTCCTATTGTACTAGGCAATTCTGAGTTTTTCACTGACTCTACTCGACCTGAGTGTCAAATGCAGAAAATCCTAAATCTGTATTAATCATACATCATATTTAATTCCTAAATATATATTGGCTAAACAAACCCTATGATTGAATTGATTTAATTAATAAAGTCCTAGCACTTTAATTAAATTAAATTCACCCTCTTTAGCTGACACACATGAAAAGGAATTAAATAATATTTAATTATTAAATAAATATCCTCATTTCAATAATTGAATTTAA
>MU227200.1:6047510-6079777 GCA_018584345.1 Thuja plicata | reverse complement strand
ATATAATTGAATTCAACATTCAATTTAGCATACAAAAAAGTAAAGTAAACTAAATTCAAAATAGAAACAAGTGTCTACAAGGTCATTGCCCCAGTAAAGCCAAAAATACTTTACATTTGATTGATGGTTGATGTATTGTACTCTTCTTGATTAGGTTCCTGAAGGCCTGCAAAAAAAGTGTCCACCACAACGCAATCAACATATCTGAACATTCTATAGTGAATTTCATTAAACTGACGCAAAGAAATAAATTAAATTAGTAGATAACAAGAGTTCCCAACTAAATGGTGTGTTAAAAAACACAATTAGGTACATTGATTAGCGGAATATTCATTGAATTTGTTGACCTCTCATGCGGCTCCCATACCTGCAAAAAAATTGTGACAACCGGGGGTAGTGTAACGCTCTAACATACAATCATCCTTAACAGTATTGCATGCACAACAACATAATATATTGGATGAGACATCATATTTTAATGAAAATGGAAATAGAAAATTCCCCATTCTAGATTCATACTTAATTATGCAATATTGATAGTAATAAATGAACTTGCAAAATCCCTTCATGAATTTATTTGAATGTGCAAGATGAATGCATTCATATGTGGTTGTTGGATTTGGAATTTGAATTCTAGTGGAAAACATTCTATCAATTCATTCTTTTGCTACAAGGTGAGCTCTTATTGATTGCAACCAATCAGTCATTTCATACCTTCATATCCAATTCAATTCTCATATGTGTAGACTTAGAATTAAAGATTTCTTACTACTCACAACTAACCAGTCAATTCTTACTTGCATATCCAATTTAGATCTCATATATATATTTATATATATAGAGATATACATATATATATATACATACATACATATACATGCATACATGTATATACATGCATACATATATACATACATACATATAAATCTTATATATCTATATATATATATATATATATAAAGAGAGAGAGATCTACATACATATCTATATATAGAGATATACATACATATATATATAGAGAGATACACACACACACACACACACACACAGATATATATATATATTTCCTGCTACATATACACATACTAATCTTTTAAAAACCCTAATATCAAATATAAAAGATACCTAATTGCGTGATAGATATCAGAAAATTAATTTGCTTGCAGTTACAAAAAAAAAGTATACCATTATGTTTAAAAGGTTGCATTCAAATGTTGTGGTCATATGTGCACAATTACATTAAAGTTGATCATATTGCATTCAAATAAAGTTGCCCCACATATGAGAGGATATTGCCAAAAAGTGAAGGATGGAATAAGTATGTTCGAGGAATTGATCTAAAGATGACCTAGTTTATTGACAAAAATGGCAACTCCATAAAAGTAGTCAAACATTGTTGGAAAGCTACAATGTAAAAAATTGTTGTTTTGTCATTGATGTCAAACCTTAACTGGTGAGACTATTGCTATCTATTTGAGTACCATATCTATTGATTACTAAAGAATATTTGAAGGCAAGGATAACAAGAAGGCCGAGTGAAATGGTTGAGTTATGGGAAACTAAAAGGGTACTTGATCAGTTGGCACATTGGGAAGGTAATGTGTTGTTTATCTATAACACTAAGTCAATATGTTAGTTTACTGGGAACAGTTTATGCCGAGTGAAGCTTTTGTCGACCGAGCACCAGTGTATGTCGAGCATAATTTCTAAGTGTTGACCAAGCGCTAGTAAATTACCAAGGAAAATAGTGATGATCGAGTAGAAGATCACAGTGTTGGCCAAGCGACAATATTTTGGAAATTATTGAGATTTGAGATCTCTGGCTGACATAATTGAATTTATTGGGATATGTAAAGTTAATTAAGGATAAGCATGATTGGTCCACATTATTTAAATACACGGGTAACTGTAATTAATGCATGGATTCAAGACTTAATTTGTAATTTCTTTGGAGAAGTAAATTAAATGTAAATGATGGAAAGATCTGTTGGATCTAAGCTAACCTAAGATCTATGATCTTGATTAAGAAGAAAAGATTTATTTTACCTAGATGAAGAGGTATAAGATAACCTCGAGGGGTTATTCAAGTTGTAAAAAATATATGCTAAGTGTATTCAAGAGGATTGCATGGTTAATTGGCTAATTGGCATGATCTAGCAGAGAAGCAAAGAGTTGTGAAAGTGATTGCTTGATGGATTTGCAAGCAGATATAAATATTGAAATGAGAATGGAGGCCACTCAGTGAATTATCATAAGAGCTTAATTGGATCTAGATTTGAAAAGTAAGTTGTATGTATCAGATCACACCTACTGATTACTTTCTAACCATTATATTAGTCAAAATCCTTTAACCCGGTTGACCTAACAGTCATTGTATAAATCCTTTGAGCAAGGTAAAATTCAAATGGAATGTTCTACATCCTCTAAAAAGGCCACTCCTAATAGGGTGATTAAATCCTTTAAGCAGGTCACATTTAGCAATGTTTTTTGTAACCTTTAACAGGGTTGGATCCTAGCAGAGCTCACTTCAGAAGAGTGAAAACTTGGTAGCATGTTATTGGTGGTTTTTTCCAATTTGGGTTTCCACATTAAATCTTGGTGTCAACTTGTGTGAATGTTTATGTTGTATTTTATTGTTAAGTTTCTACAAGATTATTACATTTGAACAGTAAACTACATATTTATGTTGTTGACTTATGTTGTTGCTGTCGAGTAGATCTGAGCTATTTAAAGTGATATAAAGTTTCAATTGGTGCATCTAGAGCTGTGGATAAATGATTCACCCCCCCCCCCCCTCTCAATTATTCTAAATTNCCCCCCCCCCCCCCTCTCAATTATTCTAAATTCATTCTAACAATTGGTATCATAGCTCTAGTCTCTTGAAAATAGTTTGAAGGTACTTGGAGCAAAAGATCAAGATGTATAAAAAGGAGGTACCAAATTTGAAAAAAGATAACTTCCCTGCATGGAAGAGTTTGATGAAATTGCATCTGGCTGGTATTTGTGATGTTGCTAAACGCTATTTTGAACATGATTATGTAGCCCCACCAGCACCTCTCACCGTTGAACAGTTAAGAGAAAAGCAAGAACACAATCAAGCAATGTTGGAGATCACATCATCCTTAAGCTATCCTGAATTTGAAGACATAAAGAACTATATGGATGCAAAGCAGATGTGGGATACCCTAGCAACCATCTATGGAGGAGATACAAATGTTCTAAGAGCCAAATCTAAAAGTTTAAGAGGTAATTTTGATGAAATGAAAATGCAAGAAGGAGAAAATATATTTCAATATTGTGATATGATAAAGGAAGTTGTGAATGTTATTAGAGGAGCTAATGGAACCATTGATGATAAAACCATTATGAGAAAGGTACTGAGGACTCTTCTTCCTGTATATGCTATTAGATTATATGCAATTCAAGAATTAATATGTACTCCCAATAATAATTTGACTTTGGAAGGTCTGGTAGGCGGACTTACTGTATTTGAGATGTCAAATTTTGATAACTACACTCCACAAGCTATTGAATCTACGTTCAGATCCCAGTTGGTCCTTAACAAATCAAAGAAAGGAAAGAAATGTGTGAACAGTGACAGCGACACTACAGATGATAATCTGGAAGAACTTGAGGCACTTATGGAAAGAAGACTATCTAGAGGAAAAGAAAAATTCAAAGGTAAACTTCCTATCATTTGTTTTTCATGCAACAACATTGGTCATATTGTTGCTAGATGTCCTGATAAGAATGACAAAGATGAAAGAAGAGACAACAAGTACAAAGATAGAAAGGATGACCAAGACTTCAGAAAGTATAAGGGTTACAAAGACAAAGGTAAGAAATCTTTCTATATAGCTGAAGAAGCTTCTGACAATGGATCTGATAATTTTGATGAAAATGATATAGAAGTTGTGTATGTTGCTATGAAAGATGATTCTGATGGTGATGAGAAAACTGCAATAATTTCTTATATGAGTAAAGGTGACCATTGGATTATTGACAGTGGTTGTTCACATCACATGACTGGTGATAAAAAAAAATTGAGACCTTAGATCAGTGCAAAGGTGGTTATGTTAAATTTGGTAATGATGTACCATGTCTTGTTAAAGGGAAAGGATCAATTAAATTGACTGACAAGATCAGATGTGACAATTTATATTGGGTTGATGATCTTAACTATAATTTATTGAGTGTTGCATAGCTAAATACTTCTGGTTACAGAGTTGAGTTCCATCACAAGAAGGCAAAGATCTTTGATGCCACTAGAGAACTAGTTGGAAGTGGAGAGAAAGTAAAAGGTAATCTGTTCTATCTGGACTTAGCTGATGAGACATGCTTATTTGCACAATATAATGATGTTTGGTTATGGCATAAAAGGTTGTGTCATGTAAACTTTGATAACTTGGTAAGCATAAGAAAATTGAAAAAGGCTAGAGGGCTGCCTAAGTTAAAGAAACCTGAAAATGCAATGTGTAAGCAATGTCAATTGGGAAAAATGGCTAAATCTAGTTTCAAGAGCAAGACTCATACTTCTAAGGAAATTCTAGAATTGGTTCATACTGACCTTGTGGTCCCATTGGTGAGAAAAGTTACTGTGGAGATAGATATTTCATTCTATTTGTTGATGATTACTCTAGAATGATGACTGTTATGTTTCTTAAAGAAAAATCTGATGCATTCCAGTTATTTAAGTGGTACTTGGCAAAATTCTGAAATGTTTGAGATCTGACTGAGGAGGTGAGTCTATTTCTAATGAGTTTAACAGATTCTGCAATGACCGAGGTATAAAAAGACAGATGCCCGCACCTAGGACACCACCAGAGAATGATATTGCTGAAACAAGAAATAGATCTATCATGGACTGTGCCAAAACACTAATGATGGAGAAAAATGTTGCAGAGAAATATTGGAGAGAAGTTGTGAGTACAACAGTCTATACCCTGAATAGAGTACAAGTCAAGAAAGGTACTAATGCTACACCTTATGAGCTATGGTATGGATATGCACCTAATGTAAGATATTTCAAAGGTTTTGGAAGTAAATGTTTCATACTGAATGGACAAAAGAAATTGAGAACTTGATGCTAAAGGTGAGGAAGACATATTTCTTGGCTATTCAACTGCAAGTAAATCATATAAGTGTTTGAATTCTAACACTAAGAAAATTGTGGAAAGTGCAAATGTTATAATTGATGAATATGCAGAAAGAAATGAAGCAGAAAGCATACAGAAACCTGAAAGTTACAAATCATTTGTCTATCTAGATAAAGAAGATTCTAATGTATTACCTAAACTTGAGAATGAGGTTATCGGGCAACAGCTAGCACCTGCCAAGTCACAGAATGAGGTTGTCGGACAACAGGGGGTAATTGTTGAGCTATTTGATGAAGATGCCGAGACACATAATCAACCTAAATTGAATGAAAATAATGAATCTAAAGAAAAGAAAGAACCTACTCTAGAAAAGTATGTGAGGAGGCACCACAAACCTGATCAAATCATAGGAACAAAGGATTCTTCAGTTATGACAAGAAGTAAGTTGAGAGACGGTACATGTTTGCTATGTGATTTTGAGCCTAAAAAAGTAAAAGATGCTTTAAAAAATTAAGACTAGATACAAGCCATGAATGAAGAGATTGAACAGATTGAAAAGAATAAGACTTGGACACTTGTACCTAGGCCGAATGACAAAAATGTAATTGGTACTAAGTGGGTATTCAAAAATAAGTTGAATGGACATGGAGAAGTAACAACGAATAAAGCTAGACTAGTGTGCAAGAGATATGCACAAGAGGAAGGAATTGATTATGGAGAAAATTCACCCCAATTGCACGATTGGAAGGAGTTAGAACTTTACTTGCATATGCAGTCTACAAAGGTTTTAAAGTTTATCAAATGGATGTAAAGTCAGCATTTTTGAATGGGATATTAGAACAAGAAGTGTACATTGAACAAGCTGATGGATTTGTTGACCCAAGCAAGAGGAACATGGTTTACAGACTACACAAGGCAGTATATGGACTGAAGCAAGCACCAAGAGCATGGTATGAGAGATTGCACAATTATCTGATAAATATTGGATTCACAAGAACCAATGACAACATTAATCTGTATTTGAAGACAGAACAAGGTAAAGGTACTTTATTAGCTGAAATTATTGATGATGACATTATATTTGGTGGACAAGATGTGTTATGCCAAACATTTTCAAAAGAGATGCAAACTAAATTTGAGATGTCTATGTTTGGTGAAATCAAATTCTTTGTTGGCTTACAAATATATCAAATAAAGAATGGTATCTACATTACTCAATCAAAATATGTCAAGGAGATACTAAAAACTTTTGGAATGGAAAAATCAAAACCAGTAAGTACACCCATGGCTATTGGACAAAAGTTAACAAAAAATGATGATACAAAAGAAGTGAATCAAACCCTTTACAGGTCAATAATTAGAAAGTTGCAATATGTTGTGCACAGTAGACCCGATATTGCCTTGGTTGTTGGAATTATTGCAAGATTTTATGCTAATCCCAAGGAGACTCATATGATGGTAGTAAAAAGAATTCTGAGATATTTGAAAGGTACAAATGAATATGGTTTGTATTACAAAAAGAATGACAAATTTGAACTCAGAGTTTACACTGATTCTGATTGGGCTGGAAACGTGGATGATAGGAAAAGCACCACAGTTGGCGTATTTCTTTTGGGAAAGAGATTGCTCTCATGGACATGAAAGAAATAGAATTGCACCTCACAATCTACAGCTGAAGCGGAGTATGTGGAAGCAGCAATTAATTGCACTAATATTGTGTGGTTGAAGATACTACTGAAAG
Organism: Thuja plicata; assembly: GCA_018584345.1. Taxonomy (NCBI): domain Eukaryota; kingdom Viridiplantae; phylum Streptophyta; class Pinopsida; order Cupressales; family Cupressaceae; genus Thuja; species Thuja plicata. The sequence goes on along the minus strand of MU227200.1, from coordinate 6,072,940 downwards.
GTATGAAAGAGGGAATCACAGAACAAGTTGTTATATATTGTGATAACATGAGTGTCATTAATATTTCTAAGAACCCTATGATGCACTCTAAGAAAAATAATATAGCTATCAAGTATCATTACTTGAGGGAGCTAGTTCAAAACAAGGAAGTGAGACTGGAATATGTGCATACTAAGGAATAGTTAGCAGACATATTTACAAAAGCACTACCCAAGGATTCTCATGAGTATCTGCGAGGTAAATTAGGGGTGATTCCCCTAACTAAGGCCAATTAGTTTAGAATGGAACTATTGCATCAAATGTTATATTCAGAATATTTGACACATTGATGCACAGGAAGTCACACTTTAGAAAGTTTCCTAAAGCTGTGAAAGAAAGACAAGGATAGAAAAGAGGATCAGTCATAAGCAAGATGACAGAAAAAACATGATACAGAGTTAGAACACAAGAATCTACATGATGAAGATGTCAACATCTTTGGCATTGTTGTCAAAGAGGGAGAGTTTACTATACTTAGAGAGAAAGGAGAGATTACTGAAAGAGGGGGTCTACAGATGAACATAAATAGAAAGATTTCAGTGTGACTACGGACACATAGGGAGAAATAAAGATTTGAGAATCAGAATGAAGCTAAAGACATTAATGAAGATTTGTTCATATCAAGGAACACATGCAAACTTTTTGGATTGTATGGTAACTATGTTTATAAAATTATGTTTTAAAGTTTAGTGTTGCCATCAATGCCAAAGAGGGAGATTGTTGGAAAGCTACAATGTAAACAATTGTTGTTTTGTCATTGATGTTAAACCTTAACTGGTGAGACTATTGATATATGTTTGAGTACCATATCTATTGATTACTGAAGAATATTTGAAGGTAAGGATAACAAGAAGACTGAGTGAAATGGTTGAGTTATGGGAAACTAAAAGGGTACTTGATCAGTTGGAACATTGGCAAGGTTATGTGTTGTTTATCTATAACACTAAGTCAAGATGTTAGTTTACTGGGAATAGTTTATGCCAAGCGAAGTTTGTGTCGACTGAGCACAAGTGTATGTTGAGCATAATTTCTAAGTGTCAACCGAGCGCTAGTAAATTTTTGGGGAAAACAATGATGACTGAGTGGAAGAACACAGTGTTGGCCAAGCAACAGTATTTTGGAAATTATTGATATTTGAGATCTCTAGCCGACATAATTGAATTTATTAAGATATGTAAAGTTAATTAAGGATAAGCACAATTGGTCCACATTATTTAAATGCACGGCTAACCATAATTAACGCATGGATTCAAGACTTAATTTTCAATTGCTTTGGAGAAGTAAATTAAATGTAAATTATGGAAAGATCCATTGGATCTAACCTAACCTAAGGTCTATAATCTTGATTAAGCGGAAAAGATTTATTTTACCTAGATGAAGAGGTATAAGATAACCTCTAGGGGTTATTCAAGTTGTAAAAATATATGCTAAGTGTATGCAAGAGGATTGCATGGTTAATTCGTTGATTAGCATGATCTAGCAAAGAAGGCTGAGCAGAGAAGCAGAGAGTTGCGAAAGTGATTGCTTGATGGATTTCCAAGCAGAGCTGAAGATTGAAATGAGAATGGAGGCCACTCAGTGAATTAGCATAAGAGCTTAATTGGATCTGGATTTGCAAAGTAAGTTGTATGTATCAGATCACACCTGCTGATTACTTTCTAACCATCATATCAGTCAAAATCATTTAACCAGGTTGACCTAAAAGTCATTGTATAATCCTTTGAGCAAGGTAACATTTAGGTGGAATGTTCTACATCCTCTAACAAGGCCACTCCTAATAGGGTGATTAAATCCTTTAACCAGGTCACATTTAGCGATGTGTTTTGTAACCTTTTATAGGGTTGGCTCCTAGCATAGCTCACTTCAAAAGAGTGAAAACTTGGCAGCATGTTACTGGTGGTTTTTCCCAATTTGGGTTTCTACGTTAAATATTGGTGTCAACTTGTGTGAATGTTTATGTTGTGTTTTACAGTTAAGTTTCTACAAGCTGATTATATTTGAACAGTAAACTGCATATTTATGTTGTTTCTACCGAGTAGATCAGAGTTTAATAGTGCTATAAAGTTTCAATTGGTACATCTAGACCTGTGTTTAATTGATTCACCCCCCCCCCTCTTAGTTATTATAAATTCATTCTAACAATCATAATATTCTTATCGTCACAAGTGAAAAAATCTTCATTGTGACCATGGAAGATACTCATAGAAGCGTAGTTATCATTAGCGCAAGATAGCTTGAAGATCTCCCACGCCTCCACCATTTTATTTTCAAATCCATCTCTATTACCAAACATTGAGCCAAGCCTACCAGAGATAATGTTTGGATTGATCGTGTGAATCCCTTGCGCAACATTTTCAGAATTGTTGGAAACAACCACATGCTTAGCCACCTTCAAGACCCATTCAAACCGATTGGTAACTTCAAAGAGAGTAGAAAATACTAGTTTATAGATCACCCTGTCGTGTACATGAGAGCCAGCAATATTATGTTTCAGAAGGTAGAGAATAAAATGTTTTATGTCAACATCACGCACATTAAATAATCTGGAGCACTGCTCTTCCAAGGACTCCAAATGACAGTTACATTCAATACCAAATGTTCCATCCATAGAGAAGACCTAAAAAAGTAACAATAATGAAAATAATGAATAAGTATGCCAACATAATGATGCATACACATACATACTGATGTACATACATATACATAACGATGCATACATTATGCAAATGTGCAAACAATTATGCATGCATATTCATAAATATGAATACACACACATAATTATGCAGACATAAACATAATTAGGCATACAGATAATCATTTTTCAATTTCATCACTACGTACAAGAAAGGAAGCATGATTGATGGGTGCAACATTACCTAAAGGTTGCAGAGTGGAGGAAATAAGGTTGCAGGGCCAAATAAATCAGATATGTAATTGTGCACACATGGCTACAACATTGTAGCATTTGAATGCAACCCTTAGTAAACATTTGAATGAGATGGAAAGCATTGAGACAATCATGGTTTAATTGCATATATCTCAGTAATTATGTACATGTTTACATGATCAATCATGTATATGCATAGTCATGTTATATGTATCTGATACTTGGAGTCTAAAATATGTATGCATGATTATGCAAGTAAACATACTCAAAAAAAGATTGGGGATGTGTGTGTGTGTGTGTGTGTGTGTGTGTGTGTGTGTGTGTGTGTGTGTATACATACATATATATATACATAATTATGCATATATATACAGACATGTACATAATTATATATATGTATACATGATCATATATACATATACATGATCATGTATATGTATACATAATTATGTACAGAGACAAAATTATGCATTAGGTATTTGATACTTTGTGTGTGTATATATATATATATATATATATATATATATGTTAACCTACAAATAATTGTGTATATGTATACATATAAGAAATAAAGAAGAAATGTTGACACGAGATAGAATGGTTGCAGAGTGGTGCAGACCAAAAATTGTGGCGAGAGAAATGAAAAATAATGAAAATGGGTGAACATGTATTGGTTTTAGTGCACAAATCTTAGCATATATGTGGTAGATGGTGATCCACATGTGGTGAAATGAGATTTGTGCCCCCACTTTCCTAACATCAAAAAAGTACATGTGAACCAGCCCAACAACTTAAACACTTTAAATTAGGCATTTTTTATATTCCATATTGGGGGACTGTTAAATTAGTTGTGTACACAATATGCAGAACTATACACACACACACACACACACACACATAATTGTCCAGACTAAACAAACCACAAAAAGCAAGATGGAGTAACACAGAAGCAAATTTCATCATTTTAATGTAACCCAATGCAAAATGAATATCTCATTTTTTTTATTCCATATTGGGGGTCTGTTAAATTAGTTGTCTACACAATATGCAGAATTGTGTGTATATATATATATATATATATATATATATATAATGATCCATAATTGTCCAGACAAAACAAACCACATAAAGCATGATGGAGTAACGCAGAAGTAAATTTCATCATTTTNATATGCAGAATTGTGTGTATATATATATATATATATATATATATATATATAATGATCCATAATTGTCCAGACAAAACAAACCACATAAAGCATGATGGAGTAACGCAGAAGTAAATTTCATCATTTTAATGTAACCCAATGCAAAATGCAGGAATGCAGAAGCAGAGTTCATCATTTTAATGGAACACTATATGGATACGGATAATCATTCACAACAAAAATGAAACTGTCTACCACATATATGTAATAGTAAACATTTTAATAGAATGGTTGGCTTTTGAAGCAATGATGAAAAAACAAACCACATAAAGCATGATGGATTAACACAGAAGCAGGTTTCATCATTTTAATATAACCCTATGCAAATAGCAGGAATGCAAAAGCATAGTTCATCATTTTAATAGAACACTATATGGATACAGATAATCATTCACAACAAAAATGCAAACCTTCTACCACATATATGAAATAGTAAACATTTTAATAGAATGGTCGGCATTTGAAGCAATGATGACAAAAAAACCACATAAACCATGATGGACAAACACGGAAGCAGATTTCATCATTTTAATGTAACCCTATGCAAATTAGAGGAATGCAAAAGCATAGTTCATCATTTTAATGGAAGACTATATGGATACGGATAATCATTCACAACAAAAATGAAATCCTCTACAACATATATGAAATAGTAAACATTTAATAGAATGGTCGGCATTTCATACAATGATGACAAAACAAACCACATAAAGCACGATGGACTAACGTAGAAGAAAATTTCATCATTTTAATGTAACCCTATGCAAAATGGAGGAATGTAGAAGTAGAGTTCATCATTTTAATGGAACACTATATGGATACAGATAATCATTCACAAAAAAAATGAAACCCTCTACGACATATATGAAATAGTAAACATTTTAATAGAATGGTCAACATTTGAAGCAATTGTCCAGACAAAACAAACCAAATAAAGCATGATGGACTAACGTAGAAGCATATTTCATCATTTTAATGTAACCCTATGCAAAATGGAGGAATACAGAAACAAAGTTCATCATTTTAATGGAACACTATATGGATACGGATAATCATTCAAAACAAAAATAAAACCCTCTACGACATATATGAAATAGTAAAACATTTTAATAGAATGGTTGGCATTTGAAACAATGATGACAAAACAACCCACATAAAGCACAATGGACAAACACAGAAGCAAATTTCATCATTTTAATGTAACCCTATGCAAAATGGAGGAATACAAAAGCAGAGTTCATCATTTTAATTGAAGACTATATGGATATGGATAATCATTCACAACAAAAATGAAACCCTCTACGACATATATGAAATAGTAAAACATTTTAATAGAAAGGTCGACATTTGAAGCAATGATGACAAAACAAACCACATAAAGCATGATGGACTAACATAGATACAGATTTCATCATTTTAATGTAACCCTATGCAAAATGTAGGAATGCAGAAGCAAAGTTCATCATTATAACGAAACCATATGTGGATACGGATAATAATTCACCACATTAAGCATGATGAACTAACGCAGAAGCAGATTTCATCATTGTAATGTAACCCTTAAGTCACACGGATAATCAATCAACAGAAAAAATGGAGACCCTCGTCGAGATATTAACATTTTAATGAAACACAAGGCAGCGAGACAATAGTAGCTATGCATTGTTGGAGATTCACTTCTGTGCAAATAATTGATTGTATGTTTGTCATTGATGACAACATATAATATACAGAAGTGTTCTATATGAAATTATCAGTACAGATGTTCTGGAGCTATGCATGTTTATTTCCATGGTGTATACATGTTCTAGATGCTATTTGCATTCACGCCGAATCAGATATGAAGTTTCAGTTGAGTTATGTTAATCAGTTATGACAGTTACAGCGTCTGAAGATTATCTGTCAAGAGCCGACGTAAATAAAGTGTTTCTTGAGTTGCGCCTATCTTCAAGATATGCATGTTTGTATTAATGTTTAGTTATGAGTTAGTGATGATTACACAAAGGTACCAAGTGTGTTTTAACAGAATCGTGATATTGGATTAAAATTGGTGAAGTCAACTTTGTGAAGCGTTGCGTCTATTCAGTTTGAGTTGCGCGGTTCTAACTTTGATTGTGTGGTTAGTTAAGCTGAAAAAGAAGTTGATTAAGTGTTCCCAGATACCATCATGACCTTATCCTTGGTGAAGATACATATATCAGTTCAAATGTGTTTGCTAAGAGTGAAAATGAAGTGAAAAACAATAGACAAAAGAGAGCAGAAAGTCAGACAAAATAAGTTGAAGAACTATGTGAAGATACAGAAGAATATTATAATTCATTGGGACTGATCAAGATAGCAGGTCTACTCAAATAGTTCATCTATCATATATAGTGTATATATGTTATACTAAAGGTTGCATCCTTCACCATTTTAGCAGTGAGCTTTTGGACAGTGAGTCCTCACCCCTAACAGGGCTACTTGTAAAAGACTCCTAATAGGTTCCAACCTTTAATCAGGTCTTTGTACTTATTGCATTGTCAAGAACAACTCCTAACAGGGTTGCAAGATCTCCTAAGAGGGATAATTATACTCAAGTACAGTTCTTTGTGGGTGCTAATTCCCACCGGGGTTTTTATCTATTTGGTTTCCCCGTAACCAAAATTGTTGTGTTCTCTATTGTGTTATCTGAATGTGCATTTGCTTTATGTTAATTTATATCTAAGAGAAGAAAAGAATTAAAATAGTTGATAACTGATTCACCCCCTGCCCCTCTCAGTTATCCTTTGGGACTATTCCAACAATTGGTATCAGAGCCAAGTGCCTTGGAGAGAAAGCCTAACAGCTTAAGGTAGATCAGATGACATACTTCAGGAAAGAGATTCCTAAGTTTGATGGAGAAAACTATCTTGAATGGAAGAACAAAATGATAACACATTTTCAATGCATTGGATTTGAGATCTATGAGATTGCCACTCAAGTAATTGAAGTTCCCACCCTGAAAGAACTTGCAGAAGAAGATTCTACAATTAAACAAAAGGAAGTGTTCACTCAAAATGCAATTGCCAAAGAAGCCTTAATAAGTGCCCTATCCGACAATGAATTTTCTAAGATCAAAAATGAAAATAAAGCATATTCCATTTGGAAATATTTAGAAGACATGTTTGAAGGAGACATCCAAGCAAAGAATGCGCAAAGAAATATATGAAAGAAAAGATACAATAATTTAGAGATGCTACCTGAAGAAAAAATTAGAGCTTACAATCAGAGGATTAATGAAGTTGTATCAGGTATAAGAAACAATGGTGGAGAAATTTAAGAGGATGATATAATGGACAAACTAATGACCACACTAACAACAGACTATGAGAGCAAGATCAATATCTTAGATAAGACTATGCAATTTTCAAAATACTTCAAGAGAGAGACCTTGATCAACAAAATATCTGCATTTGAGATATCAATATTGAAGACAAAACCTAAAAGTGAGACAACTTTCAAAGCCTCGGTCCACAGCAAGAAATCCATAAGCAGCTCTAGTAATAATGAAGAAGTGGATACAGAACTAGAAGAAATCATTGCTATGATTTCCAAGAAAGAAATGAAAGGTAAAGGGAAATATGAAGGACAACTACCATTCAAATGTTTTTCATGCAACAAAGTTGGTCACTTTGCATCGAAGTGTCCTACAAGAGTCAAGAAGTTCAGATCATATTACAAGCCCAAGTACACTAAGGAATGTTATCATGCTGAAGATGGTGTAATTGATGATGATTTAGGAGAAGATGAAATTGGTTTCATTTCCATTAAAGACATTGAAAAGATGCTTGAATAAATGGACAAAGAATATGAAGAAAAAACACAAGAGTTAGCATTAGCTTCACAAGATGACATCAGAACTGACTGGATCATTGACAGTGGATGGTCACACCACATGACAGGAGACAAAGAAAAATTTGTAGATTTGGACAAGTAAAGAGGTGGCATGGTTAGATTTGGAGATAACACTCCCAAACCTATCATAGGCAGAGGTTCTATCACCTTAGATGGAAAGAATAAGACATATGATGTTCTTTATGTTGATGGCTTACATAATAACTTACTAAGTGTTGGACAGTTGCTTGATAAAGGATATCAGTTGGAATTCAAAAACAACCAGTGCATCATTAACAACAAAGAAGGAGACATGATTGCATTAGGCTCAAAGACCAAAGGTAATGTCTTTCAGCTCAATTCAGAAGTAAGTTGTTTTATTGCAAAAATGGATGACAGTTGACTATGGCACAAGAGACTTTGTCATATCAATTTTGACAACATAGTCAAGATAAGTAATGTAAAGGAAGTAAGAGACCTTTCAAGTATTGCAAGACTAGTTAACACCATGTGCAGGGAATGTGTGATGGGGAAGCATGTGAGGACCTCATTCAGGAGAAAACAAGACTCTGATGAAAATAAATTAGATCTGATAAATAAAGACCTATGTGGACCTACTCAAACAAGATCATACTACGAAGAAAGGCATTTCATTTTGTTTGTTGATGATTTCTCAAGAATGATGTGGGTTGCATTTGTAAAAGACAAATCTGAAGCTTTTGAGAAGTTCAAAGTGTTCAAAGCTAAGGTTGAGAATGAATTAGGATTAAAGATAAAATGTCTAAGATATGATAGACAGGGTCTGACCTTTAACCAGGTCTCTGTACTTATTGCATTATAAAGAACAACTCCCAACAAGGTTGAAAGATCTCCTAACAGGGATAATTATACTCAAGTATATTTCTTTGTAGGTGTTGATTCCCACCGGGGTTTTTACCTATTTGGTTTCCCCGTAACCAAAATTGTTGTGTTCTCTATTGTGTTATCTAAATGTGCATTTGCTTTATGTTAATTTATATCTAAGAGAAGAAAAGAATTAAAATAGCTGATAAAGGATTCACCCCCCCCCCCCCTTNGATTCCCCCCCCCCCCCCCTTTCAGTTATCCTTTGGGACTATTCCAACAATTGGTATCAGATCCAAGTGCCTTTGAGAGAAAGCCTAACAGCTTAAGGTAGATCAGATGGCATACTTCAGGAAAGAGAGTCCTAAGTTTGATGGAGAAAACTATCTTGACTAGAAGAACAAAATGATAGCACATCTTCAGTGTGTTGGATTTGAGATCTATGAGATTGCCACTCAAGAAATTGAAGCTCCCACCCTGAAAGACCTTGCAGAAGAAGATTCTACAATTAAACAAAAGGAAGTGTTCACTCAAAATGCAATTGCCAAAGAAGCCTTAATAAGTGCCCTATTCGACAGTGAATTTTCTGAGATCAAAAAGGCAGACAAAGCATATTTTATTTGTAAATATTTAGAAGACATGTTTGAAGGAGACATCCAAGCAAAGAATGCGCGCAGAAAGACATGGAAGAAAAGATACAATAATTTAGAGATGATGCCTGAAGAAAATATCAGAGCTTACAATCAGAGGATTAATGAAGTTGTATCAGGTATAAGAAACAATGGTGGAGAAATTTCAGAGGATAATATAATGGAAAAACTAATGACCCCACTAACAGCAGACTATGAGAGCAAGATCAATATCTTAGATAAGACTATGCAATTTTCAAAAGACTTCAAGAGAGAGACCTTGATTAGCAAAATATCTGCATTTGAGATATCAAGATTGAAAATAGAACCTAAAAGTGACCTAGCTTTCAAAGCCTCAGTCCACAACAAGAAATCCATAAGCAGGTCTAGTAATACTGAAGAAGTGGATACAGAACTAGAAGAAATCATTGCTATGATTGCCGAGAAAGAAAGGAAAGGTAAAGGGAAATATGAAGGACAGCTACCACTCAAATGTTTTTCATGCAACAAAGTTGGTCACTTTGCATCCAAGTGTCCTACAAGAGTCAAGAAGTTCAGATCATATTACAAGCCCAAGTACACTAAGGAATGTTATCATGCTAAAGATGGTGTAACTGATGACTATTCAAGAGAAGATGAAATTGGTTTCATTTCCATTAAAGACATTGAAAAGATGCTTGAAGAAATGGACAAAGAAGATGAAGAAAAAACACAAGAGTTAGAATTAGTTTCAAAAGTTGACATCAGAACCGAATGGATCATTGACAGCAGATGGTCACACCACATGAAAGGAGACAAAGATAGATTTGTAAATTTAAAAAAGTACAAAGGTGGCATGGTTAGATTTGGACATAACACTCCCAAACCTATCATAGGCAGAGGTTCTATCACCTTAGATGGAAAGAATAAGACAAATGATGTTCTTTATGTTGATGGCTTACATCATAACTTACTAAGTGTTGGACAATTGCTTGATAAAGGATATCAGTTGGAATTCAAAAATAACCAGTGCATCAATAACAACAAAGAAGGAGACATGATTGCATCAGGCTCAAAGACCAAAGGTAATGTCTTTCAGCTCAATTCATAAGTAAGTTGTTTTGTTGCAAAAATGGATGACAGTTGGCTATGGCACAAGAGACTTTGTCATATCAATTTTGACAACATAGTCAAGATAAGTAATGTAAACGAAGTAAGAGACCTTCCAAGTATTGCAAGACCAGTTGACACCATGTGCAGAGAATGTGTGATGGGGAAGCATGTGAGGATCTCATTCAGGAGAAAACAAGACTCTGGTGAAAACAAATTAGATTTGATACATACAGACCTATGTGGACCTACTCAAACAAGATCATACTACGGAGAAAGGTATTTCATTTTGTTTATTGATGATTTCTCAAGAATTATGTGGGTTGCGTTCCTAAAAGACAAATCTGAAGCTTTTGAGAAGTTCAAAGTTTTCAAAGCTAAGGTTGAGAATGAATCTCGATTAAAGATAAAATGTCTGAGATCTGATAGAGGAGGAGAATTCACCTCTGACCAGTTTTATGATTACTATGAAGAACATGGAATCAAGAGACAGTTGAGTGCACCTAGAACCCCTCAGTGGAATGGGATTGTAGAAAGAAGGAACAGAATAATACTTGACACAATGCGCACTATCATGATTGAAGGAAAAGTTGCTCATACCTATTAGAGAGATGCAGTCAATACAGCAGTCTATACTATCAATAGAATACAATTGAGACCAGGCGCAAACAAGACACCCTATGAACTTTGGTTTCGTTATGTACCTATTGTAAAATACTGTTAGATTAATAGTCCTTTGAGTTATTAATTAAATCATTCGATCTAATTACTAACTCACCTATTCACTCTAGTTTGCTTTAGTTAACCTTAGGGTTTCCCTTTTAGGGTTTCGTGATTCCTTTATAAAGATTCACCTTTTTTATTTTAGATACGGAGTTTTTCATCATCACATTGTAATCTAGAAACATATCTTTAATATATTATTGTCTTGAGCACATGATGTCTCCTCTGGCTTTTTGGCCGCCATAGTTTCTTTTTGTCTTCTGTCTTTGCTTCTTCCATGTGATAGGTTTGCATGCTGGTGTTCTTGGGAGAATAGCTTTCAGCCTAATCTAACATGGTATCCGAGCTTTCATGTTGCTCGTTGTTCTAGTTTTTTTTAAGCAAGCTCTTAGCAGTACGAGGGTTTGAAGCTTTTAGTTTTGTTTTATTTTTTTTATTGGATCTGGGGGGTCTCTATTTTTTGGAGCACTTTAGACCAAAACCGACCTCACGGTTGCGTCCAGAAGGCCCAAAAACCCTAGAATCCATATAAAACTCATCCAATTTGGAGACCGGAGCGACTGGGAGATTTTTTTTAGCCTTCTAGGACCGTACAGACACGGTTTTCAAAAAAAAAATTAAAAAACACTTTTTTTATGTGTTTTGGCATTTTTTAAAAATGCGTGAAGTGTTGGTTTCAACCCACCGCCACCGCACCACCGCAGCCTGGTCTCCATCGGCAACTCCTCCAGTGCCCCGGCCCGCTCCGCGGCCCCCGCCGCCTCTCAGCCCTCCGCGGCACCCGCCACCGGCCCCGCTCCACTCCGTCGAAGCTGCTCCGCCCGGCGCCTTTTCAAACCTTGCGGGCCCTTCTTTTTTGCATGGCGGTCACATGGGTGACCGGGGGCTCCGCCCCAACCCCCTACGCGCGCCATGCACCCAGGGGCCGAAGATTTTTTAGCCCCAGGGGCTTAAATTTTATTTTTTGAGGCCTTTTTGACCCCCCGGATTGTTTTCGCTCTATCTTGAGCATACGGGGGTATTTTTTCGACTTCCATATACCATCGGAAAGCTCTTTCCAAGCACTTTCCGATGATAGTGGTTGGGGTTTTGATTTTTGCTATTTTGATAGCATTTTTTGCTGTCAAAGTCTGATGTTTATTTTTGTCTTTTGGGAGCCATATCTTGCTCATTCGGACTCTGTTTTTGGCAAACCAGATATCGTCAGAAAGTTGGTTCAGTGAACTATTCAGTTATAGGGGTATTTATTCTAGATTCTGCTCTAGGTTCTCTCTCCTCTGAGTTTGGCATCTTTCACACTCTGGCGGATTACTTGGGTTCTACAGGTCCTGGGATCTCTTTTTCTGATCTTCTGGCTCACTCTTCTTTCTGACTTCTGAGCTTGTATGCTTCTCTTCTGTAGCATTCTTTATTTTATAAATGCACTAAGATAAAGTTCCTTCTTCTGCATTTTTGAGATTTTGAGCACCTTGTGTTTGTTGTACTCGCACTCAGTTATAAAGTGCCATGGGGGCTTATGATGTTATGTCATTTTGTTCTCATCCACCTTTGTCAAGTGAGCGTACCTTCCACAACATTAGCCCATGATGTGTGTCTGTGACACCGGCCTTTATCCTATGCTTGTACTTCTATTGCACTGTTGGTGTTCTTGATTCTTCTTTCTGTAGATGTTTCTGGCATTGCATTTCAGTGTTCCTGTCACCTCTCCCTTCTCAGCATTATGGGGGGGTTCGCCTGTTGGTTCTATTGCTTCCTTGGTTTGATTGATCAGCTCTTCATACTTTGTCTTCTCTACCTGGTCATGCACTTCAGTGGGGGTTCCAACAGTTTCTTCTGACAGAGTTTACAGCTTCATGCTTCGGAGATGCTTCTTGTTCTTTCTTGTTCCTCTTTTTGGGACTTTCCCTAGATTGAAGGCTCAGTTTCATTCATCTAGTTTATTTCTTGTACTTGGGTACCTGATCAGGCCTTGTTGTCAGGACCCATCTTTCCTGCTTTTTGCAGTAGTTTCCTAGGTTTTGCTTCTCCCTAAGCTTATCTTAAGGGGGGGTGTTAGAGTAATAGTCCTTTGAGTTATTAATTAAATAATTTCGATCTAATTACTAACTCACCTATTCACCTTAGGGTTTCCCTTTTAGGGTTTTGTGATTCCTTTATAAGGATTCACCTCTTTTGTTTTAGATACGGAGTTTTTCATCATCACATTGTAATCTAGAAACATATCTTTAATATATTGTTTTCTTGAGCACATGATGTCTCCTCTGGCTTTTTGGCCGCCATAGTTTCTTTCTGTCTTCTATCTTTGCTTCTTCCATGTGACAGGTTTGCATGCAGGTGTTCTTGGGAGATTAGCTTTCAGCCTAATCTAACAAATACTTCAGAATCTTTGGAAGAAAGTGCTACATCAAGAGAGATGATAGCATTGTTAAGTTTGATGCTAGAAGCGACGAAGGTATTTTTCTTGGTTACTCTACTAAAAGCAAAGCCTATAGATTTTTTAATCTAAGATTAAAGAAGATCATTGAAAGTACTCATGTGAAGATTGATGAGAAGTTTATGATTCAAGAAAGATATTATGACTGTGCTCCCATGATTGAAGATGAGCCCATACCCATCAATAGGGACATAGTTAATGAAGAAATGTTTGACTGTATTGATGTTTCATGTAACAATCCTGAACCAAGTGAAAAAGAATCACAAATTATAGATGAAAGTATCACTCCTAAGAACTCAAAATACACATCCAAATACCACTCTAAAGAAGATATCATTGAAGATCAGAGCGCTAAAGTCTTGACAAGATCTAGAGAAAAAGGTCCAATCGCTGATGAAGAGGTATGCTTACTTTCAGATATTGAACCCTTAAGTGTTGAAGATGCGTGCAAAGATTTAGATTGGCAAAGTGATATGCAAGAAGAATTAGATCAAATAATCAAGAATGAAACATGGGAACTGGTCCCTAGACCTCATGACAAGAATGTGATTGGAACAACGTGGATATTCAGGAACAAAATGAATGAAGAAGGCACAGTGGTAAGGAACAAAGCAAGATTAGTATGTAAAGGATATGCGCAGAGAGAAGGAATAGACTACACTGATACATTTGCCCCTTTGAGTAGACTAGAAGCTATCAAGTTATTTTTGGCCTATGCAACATTCAAGAACTTTAAAGTATATCAAATGGATGTTAAGTCAGCCTTTCTGAATGGTAACCTGAAGGAAGAAGTTTACATAGAGCAGCCTGAAGGATTCAAACTTTCAGACAAACCAGACATGGTATGCAGACTAAAGAAAGCACTTTATGGACTTAAATATGCCCCAAGAACTTGGTATGAGAGACTTGATAGTTACTTAACAAAGATAGGATTCAGAAAAGGAGCAGCAGACTGCAATTTATTCATAAGAGAGACAGATGAAGGATTACTACTTATTGCTATTTTTGTTGATGACATTATCTTTGGAGGTAATGACAAACTTAGTGCAGAATTCACCAAAGAAATGAAAAGTGAGTTTGAAATGAGCATGATTGGACCTATCAAGTATTTTCTTGGATTGAATGTAAAACAAACAGACAAAGGCATATTCATAAATCAGTCTAAGTATGTGAAGGAGATATTGAAGAATTTCAAAATGGAAGTTTGCAAACCAGTAAGCACCCCCATGATAACAAGAAGCAAGCTTTCTAACGATGATGATTCCACAACAGTTGACAAGACTCTATACAAGTCTATGATTGGAAAACTCATATATCTTACTCAATCTAGACCTGATATTTCTAATGCAATTGGTATTGTTGGAAGATTTGCAGCTGAACCTAAACAAAATCACCTAATGGCAATAAAAAGAATATTCAGATATTTAAAAGGAACTATAGACTATGGTTTATGGTATCATAACTTAGAGAATATACAACTTCATGTGTATACTGATGCTGATTGGGCAGGTTGTGTTGATTACAGAAAGAGTACATCAGGAGGAGCAGTATTTCTTGGAGACATATTGGTCACTTGGACAAGTAAAAAGCAAAATTGTATCTCTCAGTCAACAACAGAAGATGAGTATGTTGCAACAGCATTGAATCGTTCAACAATGGTTTGGATCAAACAGAGGATTAAAGAGTTTGGTATTTAGATTGATTATCTTATTGTTATTCACTGTGACAACACTAGTACTATCAATATGTCAAAGAACCATGTGATGCACGCAAAGAAAAAACACATTGAGATCAAATACCACTTTCTAAGATAAAAAGTTGCAGACAGAGAAGTAATATTGGATTATGTGAGCACTAAAGAACAATTAGCAAATATTTTTACAAATCTATTATCAAAAGATACTTTTGAGTATCTCGGGGAGAAGCTAGGAGTAATTCCCTTTCCTGAGTCTGATTAGAATTTGCAGCAAGAACATCAGTCCTTGGTGACTGATGAAAGGTTGATTACTCTACTTCTAGAGTAGTACATGTGCCTGATGGTGTTTAACACCCTTTGCCATTGATGTCAAAGGGGTAGTATTAGTAAGGGGGATCATATACTCTGGGGGAGTATACGATTAGAAGACCAGCAGCAGTGAAGAGGAACTTTTGATGAGGATATTGAGAATATTGTAAAAAGAAGGAAGACACTTTGAGTTGATGATATCATATGTTGCCATCAATGTCAAAGGGGGAGATTGTTGGAGATTTTCTTCTGTGCAAATAATTGATTGTATGTTTGTCATTGATGACAACATATAATATACAGCAGTGTTCTATATGAAATTATCAGTACAGATGTTCTGGAGCTATGTGTGTTTATTTCCATGGTGTATACATGTTCTAGATGCTATGTGCATTCACGTCGAGCCAGATATGAAGTTTCAGTTGAGTTATGTTAATTAGTTATGGCAGTTACAGCGTCTGAAGATTATATGTCAAGAGCCGACGTAAATACAGTGTTTCTTGAGTTGCGCCTATCTTTGGGATATGCGTGTTTGTATTAATGTTTAGTTATGAGTTAGTGATGATTACACAAAGGCGCCAAGCGTGTTTTAACAGAATCATGATATTTGATTAAAATTGGTGAAGCCGACTTTGTGAAGCATTGCGTCTATTCAGTTTGAGTTGCGCGGTTCTAACTTTGATTGTGTGGTTAGTTAAGCCGATAAAGAAGTTGATGAAGTGTTCCCAGATACCGTCATGACCTTATCCTTGGTGAAAATACATATAGCAGTTCAAATGTGTTCGCTAAGAGTGAAAATGAAGTGAAAAACAATAAACAGAACAGAGCAGAAAGTCAGACAAAATAAGTTGAAGAACTATGTGAAGAAATAGAACAAGATTACAATTCATTGGAACTGATCAAGACAACAGGTCTACTCAAACAGTTCATCTGTCAGATATAGTGTATATCTGTCAGATATAGTGTATATCTGTTCTACTGAAGGTTGCAGCCTTCACCATTTTAGCAGTGAGCTTTTGAACGGTGAGTCCTCACCCCTAACAAGGTTACTTGTAAAAGACTCCTAACAGGGTCCGACCTTTAACCAGGTCTCTGTACTTATTGCATTGTAAAGAACAACTCCTAACAAGGTTGCAAGATCTCCTAACAGGGATACTTATACTCAAGTACAGTTCTTTGTGGGTGCTAATTTCCACCGGGGTTTTTACCTATTTGGTTTCCCCGTAACCAAAATTGTTATGTTCTCTATTGTGTTATCTGAATGTGCATTTGCTTTATGTTAATTGATATCTAAGAGAAGAAAAGAATTAAAATCGATGATAACTGATTCACCCCCCCCCCCCCCCCCCCTCAGTTATCCTTTGGGACTATTCCAATATGCATACAAGAAAGGAAGCATGATTGAAGCCGAAGACGTTACCTGCGCAGTCGACAATGAGGGTTGTAGAGCAGTGCAGACCAAAAACAGTGGCGGGAGGAATAAAAAATGATGAAGTTTGCCAAAAAAACCAAGTTTTTAGGCATCGGCGATAACAGTTACATGGCCCATAACAAACCACATGTGGTGAAATGGGATGTTTATTCCCCCATGTTCCTAACGTAAAAAAAAAACATGTGAACTGACTAAACAACTTAAACACTTTAAATTAGACATTTTTTATATTTCTTATTGGGGGTTAATTTAATTTTTATCGGCCATTTAATTAACTACTATTAGGGATGAATGCGTCTACTATTAATCGACACATTTTTTGACCACTTTTAAACGTATGTGCACATAACAGCTTCTGTGGAGTGGAGCATTATTGGTGAGAAGCCCAAACCTTAGCTTTAAGGAGTTAAAGTGCATACAAAACAACCCAAAAAATTTCGACCAAAATCGACATTGTTTGGTACCTCAATAGAATGCGCGAAATTAGCTATAGCCACTATGGTCCCTTTCCCCTCCACATCATCAAATTAGAAAAGACTAAACTGCAATTTGTGAGACGTCTGTCCATAAAAAAAATTAAGGCAAAACCCAAGACGGGGAACAACCTACCTCCTATCTCCTATTCCTGAGGACTAATCGAGACGTTTGGCGCGAGAATCGTGCAGCACTGGTTTCAGATTCAAACATTCGTATAGCTATGGCGGATTGATGCGTCCTGAGCCGAAATGACTGTGCCATATTGTTACGAAGTGGTGAAGTCCGAAGCCCAATTTTCTCAATTTGGCTGCAATGTCATGACGTACTGATCTTGCACCCCTTCAACCTTTCTGATCAGACGTATTCAGTTGCTGATGGACAGTAATAAGTACATTGGCTTGCTGAAAAGATGCGTTGAAAACAAAGATATAAAACTAGGGAAGCAAATTCATGCCCACATTATCAAGACTGTATACCAGGTAAACATGTTTCTTTGGAACAACCTTATCAATATGTATGCCAAATGCAATAGTATGGAGAATGCGCGCCAATTGTTTGACGAAATGTCTGCACCGGACATCGTCTCATGGACTTCAGTGATTGCAGGGTTTGCCCAGCATGGACACTGTGAGGAGGCTCTCAAACTCTTTCACCAAATGCAACAGAGAGGACCAATGCCAAACCAGTTTACCTTCGGAAGCGTTCTTAAGGCGTGTTCAGGCGTAGCAGCTTCTGCAGAAGGGGGACAGATTCATGCCCATGCTGTAAAATTGGGATTGGAAGACGAGGTGTTTACTGCAAGCGCACTGGTTGACATGTACGCCAAATGTGGAAATACGAAGGATGCACGCATTTTGTTTGACAGAATGCCTGAAAGGGACGAGGTATCATGGAGTGGCATGATTGGTGGATATGCCCAGAATGGGCGTGGCGAAGAGGCTTTGGGACTTGTTTGTCTGATGATAAGAGAAGGCATGAGAATGAATCCATTCGTTTTGTCTAGTGTTCTTCGGGCATGTTCGAATTTGGCAGCTCCAGAACAGGCCAAGCAGATCCACGTTCATGCGATTTATGCAGGATTAGAATCAAATGTTTTTGTGGGGAGCGCCCTTGTAGACATGTATGCCAAATGTGGCAACATAGAGGATTCATGCTTGGTTTTTGAGGATTTGCCTGAGCCTAACTTGGTCTCATGGAATTCTATAATTGTGGCTTGTGCTAACCATGGGTATGTCATGATGGCGTTTGAGTTGTTTGATCAAATGCAAAGTGCAGGTGTAAAGCCAGATTATGTTACCTTTATTGGCGTTCTATCTGCTTGTGCACATGTTGGTTTAGTTGATAGAGGCTATGAATACTTTAATTCTATGAATCGAGATCATGGAATCATACCAAGAATGGATCATTATACTTGCCTGGTTGGTCTTCTTGGCCGGGCCGGGCGGCTGATTGATGCAGAGCTTCTAATCAAGGAAATGCCATTTTCTCCTGATATAGTTGTGTGGCGGGCCTTGCTTGGTGCCTGTGCCGTCCATCACAACTCAGAGCTTGGAGCCCGAGTTGCAAAGCATATATTTGAGATGGATCCAGAAGACCATGTATCATATGTTATACTGGCTAATATCTACGCTGCAGTAGGCAAATGGGATGAAGTAGCAAAAGTGAGGAAACTGATGAGAGATAGTGGGGTCAGAAAGGAGGCAGGGTGCAGCTGGATTGAATTGAAAAAGAAGGTACATTTCTTCATGGTTGGCGACCCCTCGAACCCACAGATGGAGGAAATATATGCCGAATTAGCAAAATTGACAGACGAAATGAAGAAGGCAGGGTACATGCCTGATACAAACTATGTGCTTCATAAAGTTGAGATAGATAAAAAGGAACACTATCTTACTTACCACAGTGAAAAGCTAGCAATTGCTTTTGGGCTCATAAACACCCCGGCTGGTACTCCCCTTAAAATAATGAAAAACCTTCGTGTGTGTGGTGATTGCCATACTGCCATCAAGTTTATGTGCAAGATTGTTGGGCGAGAAATTGTTTTGAGAGACAGTAACCGGTTCCATCACTTTAAGGATGGAATCTGTTCTTGTGGTGATTATTGGTGATGCTAGTGGAGAAGCAATTACAGGCTCTTCCTGTTTTGTTAGGCAGCGAGCTATTTTAGTACATGTTCTGTGATCACACCATACTGTGAACATACATACTAGCAGCCAATACTCTGAACATTATCGGAGTTCGAGGGCTGAAATGGGACTCGCAACAAATTTTAATTTGATTGTAAGTCTATTGAAGAAAATGAATTTTCTGAAGTACTCGAGGCTCGCTGCCCATGACAAATGTGTATGAGTTATGGCCATTTGAACTAGTTCATATAGTGGGTATTAATTATCAGACTGTCTGTAGATCAAGTGTTGAGCTGTATTCCTTAAACCCATTACGTTCATTTATTTTTGACTTTCTTTGAATTAGAAGAAATTTAGTTTCTTAATATAGGATAGCAATATCACAATTTGACTTGCTGTTGAAAATGCTTCCTATTTATCAAATTTAGTTTTTTTTACGTGTCTATATCCTCGATTTAAATTTTTTTACCTTCCCGAAGAGCAAAATATGTAAAACCACGGTCCTAAATTCTAAGGACAACAGAATCGATTAAACATATTGAGGTCTCGTAAACATTGCCCTTTAATATCTAAGGTTGGGCTTTGATGACCAAGGTGGCTCCTATGATGCCAGTCATTGTATAGAAGAAGTGAAACACCCTATTTAATGTACCTGATTCGAAATAATGATTTATGTGTGGGCTTTTAAGTCCAGAAAGTCTTTTTCTCACCAGAAAATTGTCACCCTACTTGTCTATATGCTTGTTGATGTGAGTTTTGTTCTACTACAACGTGCATAATTAAACACTTAATGTTTCGGAGTGAAAAACCAAATATTCAATCTTCTTGATATAATGTCATCTCTCATGTTAAGCTTGCAAAGTAAGATCATGAAATGACTTCAAGATCTTTCAATTGTGGACACTCGCTCTGTGAAATAATGTGATTTGTTGGTAGTCACGTAGGGGACTTACGATATTCATTCAATGGATATCAACTGCTTGTACCTCTAAGGTTTAACTTCACAATGTGCAATGAAAATATTATTATGATGTCCAACTCTCCTTCAACTTGAACCTAAATTCAAACTCAACTTCTACTTCTGCTTCTAATCTAGGAATGAAAGGAAGTATAGATGAACTTGGAGTCTACTAGATGTGGTTTTATCAGCGACTTCCACCCACCTCGTGCAAGCTTCTAAGGAACACTCGAATGGTTTTCAAATTAATATCTCCTCTCTAATCCCATCAAACAGATGCAAACTAAAGATTGAATATCAATTGAAGTTAAGTGCAATCACTAGCTTACTACGCAAGGCACCATTACCATCAGGAAGAGGCTAGTGACCTAGTTTCATTCGAGTCAAACAAGTAAACATCCACAACTACTTTCATCCAACTAACTACAACATGAAAAGAAATCTACTCTAAGTGAAAGATTGAGGAAACCATACAACACTTCAAAGCAATATTAAATAATCCACCATGAAAAGCCAACAATGAATTATCAATTACTTTGATGAGCATTATAGCAACAATTTGATCAAGTCTCTCCCTTAGCTAGCCTAATCTAATCTACTACTAGCTCTCTAGCTTCTGGCTCCACTATTAACTTAATGAATTACAAATGAGAAGGCATTGGCCTGTTATAGATGTTCAAATACAACGAAGGGCCAAGATTGATTCAAGATCAAGGGTCAAGATTTAACCTTACAAACCTTAATTAGGGTTGTCAATTTTACAACCAATTACATGAGGGCAATAAGAAAATTACAATGATTTTGATATCCAATGAGAAAATAGGACACTTGGAATAATGTGGTTGCTTGTGCTTGAGTGTGGAATTTTCTGATTGGAGGAGACATGTAAGTGTCACCTCATCATCATTATCCTATAGCTCTATTTAAGAGCATGTGCTTTGAATCATGGCTTGAGAAAATGTTTGTTAAAACTGCAAATATTTCTTATTCAGTTGTTAGAAAGTAACTCATGATGAAGAAAATCTTGATTCTCAATCCTTCTAACTTTGATTAACTCTTCCGAAACTATCAACCCTTTGTCGATGATTGTGATGGCTCCTCTTGAGTTTTACCATGTTTTGACTTGAAATTGCACTGGAATCTAAAATTTGATTGCATTTATGAACTTGATGTAATTCTTCACTATTCATGACTTGAACTTGCATTGGTGAACTTGATAATGTCTCCATGTGGTTGAACTCCCTCTTGAATTTGATCTCCAAATCGGGCTTAATCTCAATCCGAAATTTCCTTTGGATGACTTGGCCTTAATCTTCCTGATGTTGAATACTCTTTTTCTCAAATGAAAGTCTCGTGCTTGAAGTCAGCCTTCCTGTAGCATCCACCCAAATCATGTGGTCTTGAGCATGATCTTGCCTCCCTCAACAACCACCTTGCAAACAAAAGGAGGAAACATTAATCTCATGGGGTGATAAGTAAGGATGGTAGAAAATTTCCATAAAATAATTGTATGAACATCGTAATGAAATAAATTTTCCTTAACCTTCAAATCAAACCTCTCCCCTTCTTGCAAATTTTAGGATAAGATTAAGTTAAAATCTGGAAAATAATTAAGTTTTCGTGAAACAAGATACCCAGATTTCACCCTACTTGCTCCCTCTCCATCTCGGGATTTGCAATAGATCTGCCCACATACCCAAGATTGATGCACTTTAATGTCTCAACCTGATGTTTAATTATCTTCTCAAGAGAATCGTTGCCTTCTATGATGAAATTCGTTGTCCAGGAGTTGATGAAAATCGCTGCCCTATAGCAGAGATTAAAACTCTATTTGCATTTATATTTAAATGACCCCCTCTCTCTCTCTATATAGGCATTGGCGGGCCCAGAATGATGTGCCTCTACAAGAGATCGACATGGCCCTTGCCATCCAACGAAAATTCATTTTTATTTAATTTGTTTTAACTTGCTAGCCGACCTTGAAGGAAGGGAACTTAGTTTTAGATTTGAAATCACTCACCTTAAGAAGAGGAGCCTTGGACGGGATTCCTCTAAACAGAGGAATTCTGCCAAGAATTTCTTGGACTTTGATTGTAATTATCCCTCAAATTCAAACCCTCTCCACTTGTCAAACTCAAACCTCATCACAACTAACCTAATTTGGCTAAGAAAATGCACTATAGGGGGGCAAGATTTCAACATCAGAGGAATTAGGTGGGCGGAATTTGGTAATGGGGAATTCTAAGGCAGGATTCCTCAAGTGAGAGGAATCCTGCCAACTCCCTTTCGTATTCATTTTTGACTCTGTCCATCTCCGATTGATCATCGCTTTAAGCCTTCACTTGGTCCTCATTTCAACCTCCTCTCACAAGCATTTTGGTTTCGTTAAAGCTTTGGGCTTCTTGTTGGGTAGGATTTTGGGAAAGAGGAATTTCAAGGGCGGGATTCCTATGATTAGAGGAATTCTGTCAATTCTAGCTCTCTTCATCAGACTTAGTCATTTTTTTAGTTTAGGAGGCGGGGGATTTAAACAAATATAACATTTAAGTTGTACTTTAAGTTATATTTGTATAAATGCTGCCAGGATGTTTGAGATAGGTTTTAGCTTCATAGGAGTTAAAATGCAAATTCTAGATTTTGGGAGTTTTCAAAAAATCTATAGTTAGCCAAATTCCAAGATTCAACACGCCTTCAACAGTGTTACCTCCCACAACCTATCATGGCTTTCTAAGGTCAAATTGAAGCTAGAATAAGGATTTTCTAAAGGTTTTAACTCTTCTCCTCACAAATCACTTGGTTTCAACTCCATCTCACTAACAAACTTATCTCAACTTTCACGCATATCCCTAACATACTTGACCTCCCAGAAGGCCAAAATTGCTCAAAATCACTTCCTCGACTTGGAGACTTGAAAATTGTTGCCTCCTAAGACTATCTAAGACTACATAAAAGCACCTAAGACCACTACTAAAGCAAAAAGAGGGGGTTTCCATTTGCAATGGGGCGATGGTGTGAAAACTTCACAACATCTAGCATCCCCCAAAGAAATGTTCTTGAACATTTCAAGGATAAAACTCACAAGGAACCAAGAACCTTTGACCAATTCCATTTTCACCTATCTAACAACTAGCAAATGCACTCAAAATGGAAGAGACCACAAATTGAGTTAAGAGTCTTCATCCTCGATTACCCATGTGTTTACAAGTGATTCATTCCCCGCTCAACAAGAACCTAGAAAGCTTCTCATATCCATTGGACTTGGCTATTTTGATATCCTTACTCCAAAAGCATCGTGGATAGAGTCTGCTGCCAGTCAAGCGTTTATAGCCCCGATGAGGTTATTGTTGTGGTCCATCACGAACATTGCTCTACTTTAGTAGATTTGAATTGAAGAGCACCAATAGACATATTTGCACACCCAAAGCCAAAATGCCTTAAACTTTTACTTTCTTTTCTCACTTTTCTTCACCTTTCAATTCAGGTTGGAGGCCGAAATCCAGGCTCAATGGGGAGCATACCCACTGCCTAGACCAACTCTCTTCCCTTGTCTTGAATTCTTTCCTTCTTTTGATATTACTTTTCTTCTCTTTTCAATATTTTGATATTGGCTTACAAGTAGTGAGGCTTGTAAAGGGTTTGGAAAAACCACAATGGCACTAAAGCAGGTGTATAATTTTAACTAATTCCAACTCCACTTCGAGCACTTCCAAAGAAATTGGAGCAATTAAGTGTGAGTAAGATCTTGTAATCGAGATAATCAGGTACTCAAAAACACAACAATGATCCAGTCCAAATTTAGGACAAATCCTTTTCGCAAGATAAGGTTACTAGGAACCCAATCTCCAATTCAAGGAAACTCACAAAGAGATACCCAGGAAATATACCAAACAAATCCACTGGGAGAAATACTAGAGTGTGTTGTCTGACACCTTGCCTTTGTCACAAATTTGGGTACCTCTAACTAAACTAACGTAGTAGACCTCTAAACTAAAGCAGATTGAACAACTAAAGCAACCCACTCGAGTCAAATGACTCAAGGCAAACCTACAGATTGGCCTTCTAAACAAAACTAAATCAAACAACTGATCGAGCCACTTAAACAAATCTCAAGTCAATTGACTCAAGGAAACTTAACTTCCTGGCTCCTAAGACAACTATTCTAACCAACGAAAAGGAAACTTGCTCTAACCTTCTAGAACCAAATGGTTCATGATAGACCTTCCCTAACTATGCACAAGAA
This sequence comes from Thuja plicata, assembly GCA_018584345.1. Classification (NCBI taxonomy): domain Eukaryota; kingdom Viridiplantae; phylum Streptophyta; class Pinopsida; order Cupressales; family Cupressaceae; genus Thuja; species Thuja plicata. Next base: position 6,047,998 of record MU227200.1, on the reverse strand, counting down.
TTCCAAAGGAATGACATCGACTAGATTGATATATACACTTGATCTGACATGGTTTCTCAAAATGTTCAAGAGCATCAAGGCTTGGGTGATAGTTCTCAACCTATCAAACTAATCCTTGTATTCCGAAAAAAAAATTATCACCTCACATTCAAACTCAGGAAATTTATCATGTAAGATCAATAGTTGAGGCAATTCATTAAGACCATGGTTAATCCAAATGCGAGTTTTCGTTCCTAAGCCTTCATAATCAAAATAATAACTCAAAATTTTCAACATTAAAAGCAAGGAAAGAGACAACCTGGTGTGATTCAAATGAAGAATCTGTTAGAATACTTCAGAGATAACTGAGAGGGGGGGGGGTGTGAATCAGTTATCTGCAACTTTAAATCTTTATCTTATACTTATTAATCCAGATTGATACAAAGTAAATGCACATACAGATAACACATTACACAACACATCAATTTGGTTACGGGGAAACCAAATGG